>JAUTXW010004235.1:582500-723084 GCA_030620095.1 Kuschelorhynchus macadamiae
ATTCTTCATCAGACTTTGGTAGAATATCCCGATCTTCTGAGGATGGTTGAGCATTAAATGGAAGACCTAGAAAATCAGGTAACTTACATTTCAATATATACATTATTAGTCTATAATAAAAACTACTATTATACAGGAAGAATGGTAAATGACTACTTTTGACCATGACTTTTTTACCATGAGACTGTAGAAGTCATTTTTTTAAGAAAAAAAAACCGAAGTTCAAAACTTATCCAACCATTTCTAAGGAAAAACATAGTAAATATAAAACCTATTAGACTGTAATTTAAGCAACTTACTAAATATTTTATCCATTTATTAATTTAATAATTACCATTTTTGTTTAAAAATTCACAAAAATTTGAAAAACATTTAATTATTACAGGATTCTTATTTTTAATTTGCTACTGGGAACAGATAAGAAATTTCAATTATTGAGTAAAAAATTATTTTATTTGTACCTACATATGTAAATATCAGACATGCATATTTTGTGGCACAGAAATGTTTGTGTGTTAGAAAATGTATCGAACAGTTGAATATGCCTATTTAAGGGGAAACGTGACACAACCCACTTGTAGCTGGAAAATGTAATGGGAAGATTTACAGAGAGAAGAATGATACACTATTTATATGAGTAGAAAGGCATATGAGGAAAAATATAATTCAAGCAATTTGGAGGCGGAACAGATAAAAACCTTCCAGATTCTCTCTAAGCAGTTAATAAAAACTTGCTTCGCCGTTCCCGTGCTTATGAAAGTAGGCCCCATATTTATAACAATTTGCTTTAAAAATGTTTCCTTAAGTGTTCTGTGGTGCAAAATAAAAATTGTATTTGTTTATTATTAATATTTATTTATTCAAAAAAGTATTGGTTTCGTAATTTAAAAAATACTAGAGCAAAGGCCGATAAAACAATAATTATTCATTGGTTTTTTTAAAATAATTAGAAGACAGAAATCTAATTTAACTAGCATTCAAAAAGACAAAACGAGTAGGGCTCATATAGTATAATTGCAATGTTACCGTCTGGCCAAAAAAACGTAATTTTGAAATGGCCATAACTCCAGTCCTTGAGTGTTAATCTTCCATATATAAGATTTTTGGCTCTAAATAACCTGTACTTTTATGTTTGAATATTTGAGGTTATATCTTTTACACCTTGTATATTTATAAAATACTTTTTCCTTACCTGATGGAGGAGGAGGCTGACTAACTTCCATAAGCACAGGAGGAATGTAGATTGGATGAGGAGGTATAATAATAGCCTTGCCCCAACCAAGTTTCATTTCATATCCGAACACATCTTTCCCACTCAAATTTCTTAAAGCTCTTTCTCCATCTTTACGAGCCATGTATGCCACAAAGCCACAATTTCGACCACGAGCTTTTTCCTCATCAGATCTGGGCCACATTATTTTAATACTGGCCAATGGTCCATAGCGTCCAAAAATTTCCATAAGTTGTGGCTCTGAAAGCTTAAATAAGACTGCTAATTGATTTAATTTGCTCAATAATATGTAAAATTAAACTATTTATTTTGATACAAAGTTTTGGAAATGATACTGAAACTCAACATATAAGAATTACCAGGTTTAAAAAAAAATCTTTTTACCTTGAAGTTTAGATCTAAAGAAAAATAAATTCTACAACAAATCTTATCAAAAAATAGTAATGGAAATTGCAAAAAATTTAACAATAATATTAGTACTAAAAATAAAATGCTTACCTTTGGATTAAGATTTGCTAAATAAATATTTGTAGTGTTTGGATCCCCATTATCAAATGACCCAAGGTCTCCACGGACAAACATATCCAGTTCATTTTCTATTGGAGTTTTAATGTGAGCCTTGTATTTATGTCTTTCTTCTCTCTCTTCTTGAATTCTATAAGTTCAAGATGCAAACATTAAAAATATAAAAAATACGTTTTTTCAAAACAAACAGGTATAGGGAGTATAGAGAATACTATAGAGGTTAAGCCATGAAATAATATTAATTCATTTTCTACTAAACAACCATCTCAGATCTTAAATTGGCCATAATAATCCTTAGGGATAACAGAGGTGACAATCAAGCTGCATTTGGTAGTTTTGAAAACAAATGATACTGTGGTCACGACCCTTGACCTTCAAATGCAAAATAAAAATACTCCCTAAAAAATCCCACTTTTGCTTTCTTTCAGTGACTGAAGAACCATAGAGAGATTTTCGCGGAAAACCCGCGGCGGTCTCCGACCCGCTGTATGGGCCTTAGTTCTGATGTCTATAGACCTAAATCAACACGAACTGAAAACATTGCACCAAATCATACTTTATATGAGGTGCATATTGTGACTAGACTGAATGTGGTGAATTTATGAAACTGTCTTTGGTAGTATGAAATAGAAATGTAAATGTACTATGGTAAAAAGTAAAACATTATTAATATTTTGTAGTAATCTACTCTTAAATATTCATGAAGTCTCAAGCAATTTGCTAATTTTAATAACTGGTTACAACTATAAAATTCTAAATTAATATAAGATAAGAAGCATAATTCTATTTATTTCAATGGTGCAAGCCATTTTACAATAATTTACAAAATAATACACTAACAAAACACACCAATTTAAGGTCACACACTTTACAACTGTTTCTTGGCCAAACTAAAAGCAGATACGCTATAATTAAAGGGATTCAACTCATTTATATTAAATAGCCACATTCTAGATAGTGGGTCAAAATACCAATAATTCGCAGCTGAAATGGGATGTTAAACAACTTAATACCTACCACGAATTCTGAAAATTAATATTATTAGAAATATTTATTCCAGCTTTAAATGAAAGGCTGCACAAAAATCTACGCTGCACTGCCAATTACTTTTATTTATTTATTTTTTCATCTCAGTTTAGGTACATTGATAATATGGTCCCCAAATCACTAAAGCATATTCTAAAAGTGAGCGAACCACTGAACAGTACAACAATTTAAAGGTACTAGGAGAAAAATATTAGCTATGTCTAGTGACAAAGTCCAGGTTTACCTAGTTGCACTATTTTACTAATATGACTGAGAAATGCAAGTCTAGTGTCCAGCAGCACTCCCAAGTTTCGAATCCTATGACCGAATCAAGCAACATGCCATTGAGGTCATAATGATTATCATTAATATTAGCTTCTGACCAAGAGATATGCAGAAATATTTTTAACGTCCAAACTTAAAATATTTGCTTTTAACCAGAGACACTGATTAATCAGATCTTCTTGCAAATAATGAATATCACATTGATATTTTCTATTGCTCTGTACAACTATAGGTCATTAGAAAATAAAAGATACTCTGAATGATCAATCACAATGCCTAAAAAATAGGTTATAAAATAATGGTCCACATGGAGAAGCTTGTGGAACTCCCGAGTGTACATGAATTTCTTTAAGAATATTACTGGTAATATGGACTCACTGGCTGCAGTTATTCAAAAGCTCACTATCCATCAAATCATTTGTAGGCCAAATCCCAAGGTCCGGACTTTATGTACAAGAAGTTTATGGTTGACTTTGTCGAACGCCTTGGAGAAGTCAGTATACACGACGTCTACCTGTAGGCCCCTCTTAAAGGCATTTAACAAATACCGCTTATAAGCCAATAAGTCAGTTGCTGAAGATCTTCCCCAAAAAAACCACGATGTTCATTCACTAGTACAATTTGCAAAGCCACGAAAGCTGGTTGGCAGCAAGCTTGTCAAAGAGCTTTGGAATGGCTGACTGAATGCAGATTCTTCAATAGTTTGTTGTATCTTCTCTATTAGCTGACTTAAACCTTAAAAATGTATGCTGCACACGTTCAATCGGGTTTTTATGGCATTGATAAAATAGAGATCAAATAACAGTAGCATATTCAACATTGGATCTAACAAGTGAGCAGTACACTATTTTAATTACTTCCATTGAGAACTGGGAATATTTCTCACAACAAATCCAAATTCCTATTATATCCTATCAACATTAAGTAACAGATGGTTAGTCTGCTTCCACTGCCACTCAATTGTCCTGTACACTTTTAAATCTATTGTGAACATTAGGCAACTAGAATGACACATTTTTTCACCAATATCCTTCATAAACAGAATGAACAGAAGAGTGGCACAGTGAAAACCATTTAATAAGAGGTTCACAGAAGCCTAGAACAGACAATTTGGCTAACAAGATCTTGAAGTTTGCTGTATCAAAAGCCTTAGAGAATTCAATGTAATTTACCTACCTGTACTTATAGGAAGCTAGGGTCTTGGTGGTGGATCTGCCCAAGAAGCCAAACTGAGAATTCAAGATAATGTCTCTGCAAGCCCAGGTAAGCTTATCACAGACAAGGCTGTCAAACAGTTTTAACATGGCTGACTGCAAACAAACCCCACTGTAGTTAGCAACATCTTCAACATAGCCTGATTTAATAATGGAAGTTATATAACTCTGTTTCCACATTAACCGAAAGGTGAAGTCTCCAGGGATTTGTTGAAAATAAACTGAAGTTGTTTAGAAATTGTAAATATGCATTTTTCCAAAAAAAAGTCAGGACTCCAAACCAGTCCCACCTGGACAACAGATAAATCCATCATACACACCACTAAAATATCTGGATGAAAGATTCACTATTTCACTTTCATTATGTGCCTCATCCATATCCAGACTAAATGCAATATTCCACGACAAAAACTGGCTAAAATCAAGAACTTTTCCAGTACTGAAATGTTTTTTTCCAAGATTGGTTTGTTTAAGCACATGTCTTTTTTAAGCCCCATCTAAGAAAGTCATTATGCTGTTTCCATTATTAACTAAAAAATGAGGCCTCCCATTGAATTGGTAATAAATAAATGAACAGTATCTGTACCTATTTGCATTTTAGAGCTCAATAAAAATAAATGGGTTACCTTTGTTGTAACATTTTTATTGTTTTCATTTAATCAGTCGACTTGGCCTTGACATTTCTTTCCCTTAAAAACTCTAATACAATTTTTAAACATAAAATTTATAAAATAACAATTTTGTAAATCTACAAAGTTATATGTTTTTTTATTAGAAAGTATTCACATTCTGAGGCATTATTTAATATTCTCTGTTTAATGATAGTCCAGTCAATGTACAGTTTTTACAGGGTTACAATATACTATTAAGCTAACATTTTATATTACTACTATTTAAACATTGATAAATGTGCAAATGCACCTAAATGCATGAAGCATCTGTATGTGCATATGAAGATGTGATACTTTTATATGAACATATAAAGACCATCAAGTATGTATTATATTTTTTATTGTATTCATAAATTTTGTTTGTATCTAGCTAAAAAAAATCCATAAGAATTTGTAAT
Source organism: Kuschelorhynchus macadamiae (assembly GCA_030620095.1). Taxonomy (NCBI): domain Eukaryota; kingdom Metazoa; phylum Arthropoda; class Insecta; order Coleoptera; family Curculionidae; genus Kuschelorhynchus; species Kuschelorhynchus macadamiae. The sequence continues at coordinate 587,851 of JAUTXW010004235.1, forward strand.
TCTGTAGTTAAAAAGGCTGTGACCAGTGCATTAATATTCCTGTATTTTTAAATCGCTCACGGTCTGACCATTCTCGTATTTTTAAATCGTGCGATGTCCAATTCTGGAAATTTACTTTCATTTTTAGTTTTATAATATCCACAATCCACACCAACTGCACATAATATAATATCATAAACCTCATATTTTTTTACCTACTTTGTATTGTATTCTAACTAAGCCTAACCAAACCTAACCAATACATTAAAAAGTAAATAAAAAAAAAGAAAAAATAAGGCGTTTTCAGCTAAATAAAATGCATTAAATAGAAATATAAAAAAATAGTCTTTCCCGAGGCAGGAACAGAACCCCAGTTCTGTTCAACCAAAAGTGAAAAAAAGATATCATATACTACTCTAGTCCTAAGTGCAAAAAAACATACTTTATTTCATGATATTTCACAAAAAAAATATAAGGATGATCACTCCAGGCATCAATTGTTATCTTGAATAAATTCATGTAAAAAAATTAAGCTCTTTATAACATGTCTTTTAATATTAAATTTTTGGTTATGTTTTTGTATTAAGTTAAAAGAGTAAGTCTATTTACAAATTTAATTTTCTCTATACAGTAAAACTCCACTGATGTCGACCAATTAAAGTTAGTGAAATATTGGGGTTTCTGGTGCAATATTAAAGTAATTAAACAAAAAAAAAGTATAAGTGATAAAATAAATATAAAAATAACTTTATATAGTCGTTATAAACATAATAATAAAAATTCAAATTTAACGTCAAAATTTATTGAAAAAAATCCAATATTTCACGAATGCTTCCCTGCTTAGCATCCATTGCAGGCTGCTGTAGCGTTGGGGGAATAGTAAAACTATTTAACTCAAGTCTAACGGTAAGTGCTGTTAATCGCCATCAATCCATTCATAAATTTAAATTTCATTATGTTGATGATAGTCAGCGGTAATTTGCTGCAGCATATTTCCAGTTTCAGTAAATTCTTGATCATCATTTTCTAAGTGCCATTTTTCTTTCACATTCATAGCCTGAATAATAATTTGCTTCTACCAACAATTTATCTCAGGAATTGGCAAGCAAATACACAGGGTCTTTTAGAATGATGGTCTTAAGAGCCCTTGAAATGTCAGTTTCCTCTGAAGATAAAATGTGGATCAAAAGGCTTTTTGCTAATACATCTTGGTTTCTAGTTTTCTACTGGAAGCCTAATACAATTCTTAAAAGCCCCCGAATTTCTTGCTTTTCCAAACTGGGGCAGTTGCTTTTCTGGCATATATAATTTCTGATTAGGTAGAAGTTTCCACATACATACAATGCAGATTCATCTGTATTCTATGTTTGCCCAGGAAGGAGCTTCAGCTCGTTCATTTTTTAGGTGAATTTTTGTGAAAAAGGTTGCAAGGGAGATGATCACTAGATATTTTTTCTCCAACCACCTTTAAATGACAAATTCCACACATTTTTATAAACCTATTTACTCAGCGTCTGCTGCTTACCAATATAATATTTGTAGCTGTAGTTGAATCAATTTGCAATATAACTCTAAATAGAAAAACCCCTCACTATTAATATTGCTAAATTGACAAAAAATATTACTTACTCCATTATTTTTCCTTAATCGTTTTAATATCAATAACTGTAGATACTTACCAACACTATATTCCTATGCTAGTGTTTTAACTCTAACACCATCATACTAAAAACTCTGAAGGTCGGGGTTAAATATCCTAAATATTTTTCCAATAAACTTGTACGCAAGACCCTGAGCAAATATCAATGTTTAGTTCTCAGAAAAGAGGTTAATGCAGATATAAAACGTGAGTATAGATTATATGTGGCTAATGTAAAAAATAATATAAATGTGGATACAAGCAGTTTTTGAGCCTTCGTTAAAACACATAATTGTTCTCATGGTATTCCACCTAGAATGCACTTTAGTAACGAGGCCTAACCATGCTGACATATTGAATGCTTTTGCGCAATATTTCAGCTCAGTTTTTGTGAGTTCATCAAATGTTAACCTAAATTATCAGGGAAAGTAACATTTTCATTCATTACTGAAGCACATGTCAGAGACAGTGTCAAAAAATTCAAGCCTAAAAAATCTACTGGTATAACATTCCTTCTTATATCTTTAAGGGCTGCATTGATTTCTTAGTTATGTCTATGGTTCAGATATTCAATCATCATCAACAACAACATCATGGCTATTAAAACTAATCGTTTTTCTGAGAGATTGGAAGACTCAATTGTTACACCAGTTTTTAAATCAGGTACCAAGGAACTTGTACAGAACTACAGACCTATATGTGTTCTAAACTGATTAGCAAAGATTTTTGAATCCATTTTGTATTATGATATTTTAAATAAGTGTAAAGATATGTTTGCCTATTAACAACATGGTTTTCTGGCTGACAGGTGAACGGTTACTAATTTATGCAACCTCACAAGTGCTCTTGGCAAAGCCTTAGATGGTAAGCACCAATTGGATGTCATAATGACAGATCGTGTCAAGGCATTTGATAAAGTTGATCATGGAATTTTGTTGGGAAAGCTTTGCCGTTTTAATATGTCAGAAAAAGTAATATTATTTATGAAATTGTATCTCAGTGGTAGGTACCAACAAGATAAAATCGGTAATTGCATGTCTAGGAGACTGTCTGCAAAATCTGGGGTGCCCCACGGTAGTAACCTGGGCCCATTACTGTTTGCTATTTTTGTAAATGATCTTCCTAAATGTATCATTAATTATTCTAGTTTGATATTCATGGATGATTTTAAGATCTTTAAGCTCATTACCTCTCATGAAGATTGTCTACAATTACAATTTGATTTGGTCTCTAATTGGTTTTGTCAGAACAAGATGACACTTAATGTTAAAAAGTGTTCAGTAATGACTTTCAATCATAAAATCAATTTTCTACAAAATAATTACTACCTCAATAAAAATTTTTTAAATAGAGTGGATGAGTGCAAGGACTTGGGTTTCTATCTGCAATCTAACTTAAAGTTTAATTCTCATTTTAATCATATTATAAATAAAGCCTATAGAGCACTAGGGTTTGTGATAATAAAAACAAAATTTTTTAAAAATATTAGCACCATTGTAAGGTCGTACAATGCTCTCGTGAGACCTAATCTTGAGTACTTATCCCACCTCTGGTCACCTACAGCATCTGTCCATATTGATCTTATTGAATGAGTACAGAAAAAAATTTCTCAGCTACCTCTACATGTGTATATGCATATATGCTGCCTTACGTGTGCGTGTTAAATATTTTTAATTTTGTCATGATTGAAAAATGAAGGTCCATGCAAGCATGTTTATTTATATATTTTACTCTCAATAATGTAAAAAACAAAGATACTCATCTAATCAATTACATCAGTATGTATGTGCCTAAAATTAATCTTAGAATTAGTAACACAAATACCTTTGATGCAAAGGGTTGTTCACCTTTAAATTTAATGTTAAATGAATGCAACAAAGCCATAACCAAATACAATCTTGATATATTCCCTACCTCAGTTACTCAGATAAAGTCATTGTTGTTGAGCAGGTTCCTATAATGTTCTATCCTTTGTCTTTTTTTATATTTGTGTAAGTGTAAGTTTAGTTACAGTTTTAGGTTGTAAAAACACTTACATGTAATTACAATTTTTTTTTGTGTTTGTAAGAGAACCTTTAAATAAAATAAAAAATAACTCAGTTTTTGCAATATATCCTGTATTCCAAGAGAGTCTGTATAGCCTCTTCGGTGCCATGAAGATAAAATATGATGCCTCCCATGCTAATCAAATTAATAAGTAATGGAAAATGCATGACATGCAGCGATCCAGATTAGGGGATCAATTGTCGGTCTGGATTACAAGGCACAAAATATAAAGTTCACTTATTTTGATTTTGTCCAGATTACAAGGACATCGGGATTTGCAGAGCTTTACTGTATTTAATAAAAGAATTTTAAAAAATACCTCTTCTATAAAAGTTAGTTTGATATAATTTGCTTTTGTATTACTTTTCAAAATATTAATTAATAATTTTTTAAATTTGCGCCTTTTTTTAAAAAACTTAATTGTTAATTTAAAAATTCTGAATTTTTTTATATTATACTTACTGTTTCAGTTCTTCCATAAAAGCCTCCAGATTACTTTTGCCCATCTTTTTTCCCTTTCCTAACCTTTCGGGCTTTTTATCTATACTAAGTAATTTTGCATAGGCCTGTGCTCGTTCAGCAGAGGACATGGATTCATCTTTAGATTGTATCTTCGACTGTGGTTTGTATAATTTACCCTTATCTTTGGTGTCCTCCTCTGCAGAAGTTAGTTTATTTAACATATATCATAATTAAAAAAAGCAAATAACAAAACACTAACTTTATTTACAGTGTACAATATGTTATTTATTTTTTAGACAGTAAATAATTGGAAACAAAATGTACAATTTTCAAAAGATCTAATATCTAGTCTAAGAGATTTTATAATTTACTCACTTCTGGCCCCTGCATCATAAGTTCCAGCTTTAACCCAAACCTTGCTGCTACCATTTAATGGTGCTTCTTGAAAAGTTTCAACAAATTCTTGGAATACCTAAATTTAAATAGAAATTAATTATTAGTACTACATGGGAACTAGAATAATAGTCAATTATACAGGGGTGTTTCATAATTAAATGCTAATAATTCTTCAACTTATATCTTTAGTCAGCACTCTACATCAGATCTTATGATTCTTTATTACTCAGGTCAGAACAAGTTTCCATGACACTAGGAGCAGATCTGATTTGATTTGCGATAGGCCTTATTACTCTTATATATAAAAAATATTGACAGTTCAGCAATTAAAATTCTCAACAAACTGCCTCAGGTTAAAAACAAGTTTCTTTAATAAATTTAAAATTAATCTCAAACAGCTATGAGACTCAGTCTGCAATAGATGTTCTGTGTTTGTATTTGTTTGACAAAATGACAATGTGCTATGTGTATTTTATTTTGCTTAAATGTTAATTGCTGTTATTGACCTTTTGATTTACGTCTCATGGAAAAATAAAATAAAAACATTTTCAAAAAAGACATGGAACTAGCTGTCGAAACGTCAAATTAAATTAAATATGACAAATAATTAAAAAAATCATTTTAATTTTATGAACACACATCCCAAGAAAAGAAGTACCTAATTACAATATATATTTGAAGGTTCAAGAAAAATATTTATATATATATATATATATATATATATATATATATATATATATATATATATATATATATATATATATATATATATATATATATATATATATGTTATATATATATGTTATATATAATTATTTTTTATTCTGAACATTTTAATAAAAATTACTGATATGTTCTAGACCTTATGGATACATTTGGGAACTAATAAAGATTATGCGTATCTGTATAAGTAATTCAGGATTGTCTAATTTTAAGTATAAAAGTTCATATGTATTTAGATCTAGAAATGAATATTTTTTAAGATATAGAGTGTCAAAGTTTAATTCATAATCTAAATTTTTAAAGATCATTGGAAGCAATTTTGCAAAATATCCATTTGTCCATGGTAAATAGGAGGAAAAAAAGCCTAATATCTAGGTAAAAAGTACCAAAAACTGAATATCCAATATAAATACAATTTGTAAATTGAAGAACAATATATAAATTCATTTGTAAAGATTTGGAGATAATGAATGCAATGTCGGGTATAAAACTGAATGGGTATGAAAATGAACTGGAACCCAGAATATTTATCCAAAAATGTAGAATATCCCTTTTATTATCAATTTAACAATACTCCTTTAGTATGGGTTGATAAAGTCCGAGACCTTATCAACCTAGAAATACCAAAGACTTTAAAAGCATAGATGCTGCAAAACTGCTTTATACTTCATTAGTAAGACCTCATCTGGAAAACTCCTCTGTCATATGGAATCCATATTATCAGACGTATGCCAACAAACTAATCCGAGTTCAAAACACATTTTTAAGACATACTGATTTTAAAAAACAGATACCCTTAAATGACATTAATTATTGCAGCCTAGAGAAGGAATTAAACTTACTAAATATCAATTAACTAGACGTTCAGTCGACATTCTTTTTTGCTATAAAATTGTAAATAATTATATTGATTGTCCCGAATTGCTTTCTGAAATCCAATTTTATGTTCTACTAATCTCAGAGGGGTAAAAACTTTTCAAATTAAATATCGCAGAACCTCCTCAGTAGTTTTGTTTTGGGTGATACCTTTTTGGATAATTATATAACGTTGAAAATGTTATATATATTATATAACTATAGATTTAAGGAAATTTTAATATGGTATTAGTACGGGTGTACCCCATTTGTAAATAAATAAATCTACCGAAAACTACACAGTGGTATTTTTTGCTATTTCATTCCTTTTTGTTTTGGCCAAATAACAAGTCTCTCAAGATCAGACAAACAATGCCAACTCTTCCAACTCTCGTGAAAAAGTTCAAAATATCAGCAAATAAAAGAAAATAGCCATTATAGAAACATTCATTTATTTATGTAGGCATTAAAGAGTAAAGGGGGCAAGATGTACCCTACGGTACTCTAGAGGGCAGGGAATTTTTCTAGATTTCAAGTTCGAACCCTTACTATCTGTCACTTGCTTGTTAGAAATGATTCAAGGTGTTTTAAAAGTGTCCTATGCAACACTAGAATCCAATTTGTGAATGAGAACTGCAAGAATTAATCTGTCAAACACCTTGGAGAAATCAGTGTAAATAGTATTCATCTGAAAGCCACTATCCAAATACTCTGACAGGATATCTGAGAATGAAAGGAAGTTTAACAGAGTTGAACAATGTGCATGGAATCGATTGTTTAATTTTGTGACACACACTATATAGGGGAAAATACAAGTTCATTATGTACTCTGTATGCATATTTTTTAAAAAGAACATATTTTTCTATAAAAAGAATATTAAAAAAGTTTTTTGCCTTGTATCCGTGGACACACTGTATGATAGAAACCTGACATTGCAATGCCAAAAAATTTTCTTTATTGCAAAAAAGAACAATAAAACATCCTTAAAACAACCTACCACATGCAGTTAAAATCTGTTCCGCATGGCTGGCTGATGCAAATGTGTAGTTGACCGTTAACCCACTGACACATCATGTTCGTCAGTAATCCATCCAAAGGAATATCATGTAATAATTCATTGTTAGAGAGGGGCATATATGAGTGACATTGCTATATATGACATCTGGTCATATATAGCAATGTTTCTATTAACCTAAGAGCACAGAAATCACCATCCATACATAATAATAAGAGTATATTTCCCAACACAACTAGGTAAGAAAGTTGTTAATTCCATAATTGGTTCTGTTACATGGAACATACAATGAATTATATTTTCTTAATGTTCTTTGTAAGACATATAAACCTATGGAGCTGATGAATTCCAAAGTGTCAACAAGAGACGGATTTACAAAACACAGTTACCTAGATTGAGAAATATGGATTGTAGTGCTAATAATAGATTCAATTCTTGAGAGGTGATTTTTTATTCAGTACACAATAAACAATACACAATGAACTGAAGGAAACGTTTCTCAACTCTTTATTTTTCTTTTGAAAAGATCAACTCGACTAATAAATTCAAAATTGTTACATATGGACTCCTTTAGCTCTTAACCTATAGAACAATTACTTATAGGTTTTCAAACAGCAAATGTGCTGAGATTTCTGATTCTTCTTTGTTGTGTAAACCTAAAAAAACCAGACTAATACTAAACATCCAATTTCATACATACCTTGCTATATAAACAGAAATGATAGTGGAATCTAATGGAGAATAAACTTACATGTGCGGCGGCTTTTTCTTCTTCTCTTTTTCGTTGTTCTTCAAGTTCTCGTTTGGAGAGGCCCCTTTTGCCCATGGTTCCAATTGAGAACGCTTTTAGCTTCTGCTCTGGGATGTTCTGTTTACAAAGGTTTTGGTCAGTGGAATGATCTGAGAATGCCGAAAATGTCAAACTTACCTTTACTTTTTCGGACATATTAAATATCTTCACCTAACAAAACTTCACATTTAACTAAAAAAGTTCGTGCTACTGATGGCTAGAACGCTATAACACTATAATAAAAATGTTTTTAGAAAATTTAACATAAACCCCTCAAACATTGTGGATTTCGGGAAAAGTAACTATAATTGATATAGGGATTTTGTGTCTGTTCTAATTGACATTATGACAGTCTGTCACTTGTCACTGAAATTAAGAGAGTTTCCTTGAGCATTGAGCTTAAGGTTGAGGAGTCTTCCGGTTCGTCACGTCGAATGCAGACCTCTGTGTTGTTAGCATAAGTGGTGCCACGTGTTCGGTTTTGCTGCTTTATTTCGGGGGGAAATGGGAGACTCAACCGCTCAGTGTGGAAACTAACGACCCCGCTAGAAAGGGAGCAGACGCTGTGAACGTGTGAGGCCTAGTTGTTCCTGCATTCTATCCCGTTTGTCTGCCGCAGTTCTACATAGAATATTAGCGTAATGGCCGCTACGTGGCGGGAGTGGGAGAGGTAAGGGGATAGCTTGAAAGAAAGGGTCATCTCGTGATATCAGTAGTACTCTCAAGGGGCACCTAGTGGAAGCCAAGATGCATTTCAGAATTTAAAAGAGGAAAAAATCAAGAGTTATTTGAAAAATTCGGGGTGTTCGAGAGCTAAGAGCTCGCCATCCGGACATCCTACCTTTTGGGCTGGAGAATGGCGCTGAAAGCAAAAAAGTGGCAGCCGACTCCATTTTGAGAAAGAAAGAGCTTAAGGTTAAATACTTCTGAGAAAAACATCCAAACAAAATGGACAATTTTGATTGGGTGTTCTACATACATGGAAATTCAAGGTCGTTCCACAAATATTAGGTAATTATTTTACGTCGTGACTCCCGAAACAGAATTGTTCCTTCTGCATTTTTATTAAAGTAACATTGATGACGTCACTGAAAATATGGAAGTATAAACCTAGGTTACTTTCTGGTGTGAGCCACGTAGCTCCATGGATAGTTCCATCCCACTCGAGGGCAGGCTTTTTCTACATTTCATTGTCTTTCATTTCAAAATTTGCTGTTCTAGTTTAAATTCTTACCTTCAAAATTTTTTATGTGTAATTGCATATCTAATTTTTACACAAAAAAACAGTAAATAAAGGATGGTAGCTGCATAAAGTCCTTTAATAGGTGTTTTTAATATCCGTAATGCAGATTTTTTTTTTAAATCAAAACACAATATTTTGTATGTAACCGTCTTTTATAACTATCAGACTGCCTTTCTGGTTAGCTTACGCTAGTCCATTTTTTAAGGGTTGTAAAACTAGTTCTATCATGCATTTTGTGTTTTTACTGAATGTGGAAGTCTTGTCCAAAAACAGAGTTAACCACAATACAAAACAACGGATAAATGAAAAAAAAACTACAGTACACAAATAAACCAACAAGCAGTTTGGTTGTTGTTTTGTTGTTACTAGATTGAGATTGTTGGCGCGGTTCATTGACATTATAATACGTATATTATAACGTCAATGGCGCGGATACAAGTCTATTTGCCAGATTGCTCTCCGTCCGGAGCTTATTCACAGCTAAGGCTCCCAGATTATTTATACCTTATTATAGTTTGGAGGCGTTATCGGTAGGATATACGGATGGCGGGTTCTAAGCTCTCGGTACACCCCGTTTATTCCAAATATCTTTTTCAATTTTCTTCTTTTAAAATATTTCTAATGCATCTAGGCTTCCACTAGATGCCCCTTGAGAGTACAATTGGCATCACGAAATGACCTTTTCTAGTGGTGTAAGGTTTCGAATTTCGAATTAAAATATTCGTTGAATTCGAATATTGAGATATTCGTACCGATTCGAATATTAAAATTTAATTCGAAATTGGAGGAATATTCGAATTAAAACGAACGAGGTTGATTTGATACTTGTGAAGATTCCTGAACCGTTCACGTTCATATCAAATCAGTTTTAATTTGAAATAACAATTCGATAGAAACGAAAAGCCTTGATAGTGTGAATCAGAGAGACATAAAGACAAAAAACTACGGAAATGGATTCGGGTCAGGTGATGCCATGGCCATCGGGCGGCGTTATGACTGATTTATACAATATTTGGCAAACAGGGCGTGTTGCAAATTTTACAGTTAAAAAAAGTTTATGAATATTATATTATAATTATTATGATATGAGTGAACGGATGCGGTAGATTTTCTGCCGCCATAAGCAAAAAGGCAGCAAGTGAAAAAAAAAACAGGTACCGAGAAAAACGGCAAATTACCTAAAATCCTTTGAAATGTCGGTAATGCTTTGATGGACATTTATGCTTAATTTATTTTTTAATATAAATGAATCGAGAATATACAGAAATATTCTGAACTATTTAAGATTGGTAAACGAAATAAATGAGGTTCTTTTTATACAAGTAAATTTGTTTTTCAGAAAAATACAAAATAAATTTAGATGCAGTACGAGACATAAATATGTAAGTAATCTAACATATTCTTAACAAACAACAAACAAAATAAAATAGGTAATTCACCGCCTTATTACTTGATGTATGCTAGTTTAAGAAAAAATCTATCGCAATTTTTTTAATAAAATAAATATTTTTAAAATTTAATTAAAGTTACTTTATAATTTCATAATTAATAAATCCAATTAATTCACAAAGCACTACTTAAAAATCATATCTAATCTAATCTACATAAAAGGCATTTTGCAAAATTATTTTCTAAGATTTTCTTATATAAAACCAGTGCACACATCTTCTAGTCTGGAATCTAGATTATAACTAACGAAAAGATATGGATACGCGGCGCAGAAGAATACATATTGCTATCGAATCACGTAAAGATTCGAAATCTACCGACTACGCAGTTCTTTTCCATTCGTAGCCGTATTATTATGTTTATATAACGCTTTTTGCATGAGGGACCGAGATACGAATAATAATACCAATTCGAATTAATACGGAATATCATTATATCCGAATTGGTATTATTCGAATATCAAAATGATACAAATATTTACAACACTAACCTTTTCGTTCAAGCTATCCCTTTACCCCTCCTACTTCCGCCGCAGGATAGAATGCATGAACAACTAGGCCTCACACGTTTACAGCGTCTGCTCCCTTTCTAGGGGGCTGTGGCGTCTCTTCCACAGGGTCATTTGGTCAATGACCCCCCAAAAATATTTCACAAATAAAATTATTCCTTTGACCGTCCCTCCTAATAGTTGCAATAAAACGCGAACCTTTGGAAAAGTTAAATACGCCACACTATTAACCGCACGAGGCGGTTAGAACGGTCTCGTTGCATTCCTTAGGCATAATAAAATAAAGCTTGACGAAAGTACCCGAAGATTTCACAGCTACTGAGCGGCAGCCGAACGTGATAGCAAATGGAATATGAAATCGCGGTTTGGGTCACCAGCCCATCTCTTCTCATAATTCGGTCGATCGGTCTCGGCATCACGACGGCATGCGGAAGTTCAATTTTTCAGAGGTCGCGCGGTCGGTATTCTTTCGGAATCGTTGAAAATTCGTTTATATACTGTTTTTTGTAATATAAACTTTTTTATTTTTATGATCCATGTATGAGTGTTACAGGCAATAAAATGTTGATACTGACTAGTGCAAAAAAATAAACAACTGAAAAGTGCTTACGAACTTAATTTTGCAAAAATAACCAATTTCAAGGTGGTCTATGTTTGAGTTGTGAATGTAGATGAAATAAAATATAGGTAGTGCAAAAAATTAAACAACTAAAGAGTGCTAACAAATTTAATTTTGAGAAAATAACCGAATTCAAGTTAAGTGGTCGCAATTTGCCAGAACTTAGTAGACGACAAACTAGTAAAGACAAAAATAAAGAGGTTCGTCGAAACTTCCGCAAAAGTATGTACGATTTAGCTAACTGGATATGTGGTTGTGAAGTCTGCAACTCATTTTACTGTCATGGATTTTCACTGGGGCGTTCGGATTTTCGGATAAAGCATCCATATCTACGGATTTTTTGGCCAAATGGAAAAATAATTCAATACCAATTCTTTACACAGTACCTACAATTAAAAAAGTTGGTAGGGTATGGTAATTGGATTATTGACTTCCGTTTCGGCTGGAACAATTTGTCAGCTCATTCTGGGGTGCATCCAGGGAACTGGTCGAGCACGTGGTTCTGTCCACTAATAACAAACAACAACAAAATTTCCGATTATATTTTAGTAAAAACGTTAATTAATCTTGTTCTAATGCATCAGGTTGCCCCTTAAGGAAGTACTACTGGTATCACGAGATGATCCTTTCTTTCAAATCATCCATGTACCCCTCCTACTCCCGTCACATAGCAGTCATTACGCTATATATTCTATGTAGAACTGGGTAGACGAACAGGATAGAATGCAGGAATAACTAGGCCATACACGTTCACATCGTCTGCTCCTTTTATTGCGGGGTCGTTAGTTTCCGCTCTGAGCGTTTGAGTCCCTTACATCCCCCTGAAACAACACAGCAAAACCGAAACGTGGAACCACTTATGTTAAAAACAGAAAGGTCTGTCTTCTACGAGGCGATTCGAGAGACTGATTAAAAAAGTTAAGCTATTCACATATCTACTAGTTATCAAAATTAAAAGAAAAATAATATAAGAGTATCTACTGGTCCGCCGACGCCGCGCCGGTCGTCTTTGCTACTTGGTTAGCGATTCGAAATTTCTTAGAAGTATTATAGAAATCGGCTAATTCCTCGTAAATCAATTTTCTTAAGTATAGTTAACAACCACAGATGGCGCAATCAGAAATGGCAATTTACAGTGACTTTATACGAGGAGTCACTGTATGGCAATTTACAGTGGCTTGATACGGGGAATAGCAATTTAAGGAATTCCTGGATATTTTTATTTACTACCTAGTAGTGTATTATGTATTATGAAGCTTTATTTATTAAAACGTTGAAATACTACGCCTACTGTCCTACACTGGTGAATAAACATGCCCAACTCAACTTTGTCACACCAGTTTTGCAGTTTTCTACTTTAATTAGAAGCTACGGATTTCTACGGATTTTTAACTACCGATCTACAGATGTTCTTGACAAAAAAAAAGTTGGCAACAGGTTTCGGATGCTGATTGTAATCAAATCAGAATTATCAGAAAAAATATTAGAAAAACTAAGGTAAGGCAAGATTTTTCACACGGCCTTAATTTTATATTTCATGTTTCATGCGCAATCAGCGCAACATGCCAATCACATTACTTTGGAGTACGCGTTTAATTCAAACCTGATTTAAGGACTTTCATGATGATTTATCGACGAACATGTGCTAATCTAAAGCTGTCGGTACAGATCCACGTTCTAACTAAACTAAAAACCTGATTTATAAGGTCTGATTTTAGGACTTTCATGATGATTTTATCGACGAACATGTGCTAATCTAAAGCTGTCGGTACAGATCCACGTTCTAACTAAACTAACAGTGTAGGTTATGTTAAAACAATCCTTGTTTTAATATATACTTCGAATTTTGTTGGCATGCTACCGCTCGCTATATACCAAACCTAACCAATCTTGACTTAGCCTAATCCGCATTGTTATTAATTATAAGTTTTGTTAAAAAAAACTGTAAAATAATCATAGGCCTGAACGGGGATTCGAATACAAATTCGTCGAATCCAAAGTCGAGTATCTTACCAAGCCCATGCTGAACATCAACCAAACTTCTTTATACTCCGTGGAAATAAATGCCGAACCAATAGCAAGCACAATCTGTGATGTGATTGGCATGTTGCACATGAAAACTAGGATCTTGTGTGGATCTGTCCCGTTAGCGTTAGGTTAGTCCAGCTTCGTCGCAAAGAGGTTTTCACCCCCCCTTTTTTACGACACTGACAGCAGTAATATTTACCAGAAATATACTTTAGTATCCCTTAACTTTATCCTAAAGAGATGAAGGTGTAACCCTACCCAAAATTTAAAATAAAAAAAATGTCTTTGAATAACTTTTTAATATTATATATAATTTCCCTTTTTCATCCACTTGTACGGTACTTAGAGCAGTAATATTTACCAGAAGTACTAGCTGCTACCTCTTATCCTAAAGAGTTGTTTAGTTTATCCTAAAGAGATGAAGGTGTAACCCCATTCAAAACCTAGAATAAAAAAAAAAGTATCTTTGATTGACTGTTCATAATTTTCTGTTTTCACCCTCTTGTACTGCACTGACAGCCGTAATATCTGCGAAAAATACTCTGTGGTACCCTCTCAGTTATTCCCAAAAAGATGAAGGTCTAACACTATTCAAAATCTGGAATAAAAAAATAAAGTTTCTTTCAATGGCGTTTAAAACATTATATTACTACCATTTTTCACGTCCTTGCACGGCACTGATAGCAGTAATATTTGCCAGAATTATTTTTTAGTACCCCCAAAGAATATCCTAAAGAGACCGAAAGTTTAATCCCATCCAACATCCGGAATAAAAAAATAAAGTTTCTTCGAATGACTTTTTAACATTACATATTATTTCTGGTTTTCACCCCCTTGTCCGACATTGACAGCAGTGGTATTTGACAGAAAGTACTCTTTGGTATACCTTCAGTTTTTCCTAAGAGTTGAAGGTCTAATAAAAGGAAATTTAGCGATTTTTTTAAATTGATTTTTAAAACATTTTATTTTACCGCCATTTTGTTTTGCCATCTTGAATTCGTACCACAATTTTACCAGTTTATCTGTATATCACACTTAATTTTGGCACAGAATGTAAACTTATTCTAATAAGTAGTTTTCTAGGGTGTTTTTGAAAATAGTTTATTAAGCCATCATTTTGTTTTCTCATTTTGGATTCGTACCAAAATGTTATCAGTTTATTCTTATGTAACACTCGATTTTTTATGGAAAATTTGAAATAAATTGGATAATCAGTTTTTTAGTAATAATTTTTTTATCATTTCACTAGGTTGCCATTTTGTTCCACCATATTACATTTTTACCAAACTGTTATCAGGTCATCCCCATATGACCCCTAGTTTCCGCTTATAAGACTCAAAGTAAAAATCGAATCGAAGAGTGACGAAAAACTCCGGGGAGTTGAAATCTGAGAAGATCTTCAGGTTAAAAGAGAAAACTCCCGGTTATACGAAAATTATAAAATCCTAAGAGAAGAAAATAAAAGTCTTACAGAGAGGCTAGCGAGGCTAGAATCACTTTCGTTACACATCGGGTAGAAAAAGAGGCAGGAAAATGACTAATCACTAGCGAACACCCTAAAATCGTCGAGAATAATAAACCCAAGATGAAGAGAGTAAAATCTTCCCACTCTAAGGGAAATAACGATATTATGGATTCTGAAATGGGAAGCGGGGACAAAACTACAGTGAGTGCCGCAAACAACAAGATGTCGGCACAACCAAAAATCCCTCCTGTAGTAATCAAAGACGACGGAGACTGGACAGTCAGAAAACGCCTTAAAGACGATAATATTGGCTTTGACAAAGCCACAGCCACTGGGTCAAGGCTGCAAATATACCCAAAAACAGCAAATGACCACAAAGCGCTTATTACTCATCTAAAGGAAGCTATGAGGCCATACCACACTATCAGCTTCCCGAAGATAAGAAAATCCAAGCAGTAATCAGAGGACTGCACTTAAACACGCCGATAGAAGAAACCGCCCTAGAATTAAAAGGGCTAGACTTCCCAGATGTCAGTGTGATCAGAATGACATCTAGAATCACAAAGAAACCCATGCCGCTGTTTTTGGTAAAAACAGCCAATAATAAAATCCTGGAGGTCCCTCTTCGACAAAGCAGTCAAAATGGAGCACAAAAAGAAGGCCAATGCCCTCAGACAGTGTTTCAAATGTCAAAGATTTGGACACATCCAATCCCTGTGCACCTACCCGGAGAAATGTGTCAAATGTGCGGGTCAACACAGATCGGACTCTTGCAAACTTCTTGCAAAAATAGAAGATGGCAGCAAAAATGCCATATGTGCGAATTGTGGACAGAAAGGGCACCCTGCGAGTTATAAAGGATGTCCTAACTCGACCCCAAAAAAGACGCAGCATGGGCAAACTACAAAAATAGAACAAAACCTGCTACTACTAAAGCTGCAGAAAAACTGCCAGGGTTGAAACACCAAAACAACACAGCCAGCCAACAACTTCCAAAGACAAGAAACAGAATAACCCAACTCTAGATCTCCAGGCTGCCATCCTATAGGCAGTCACAGGAATAATGCCCTCGATTGTGGAAAATATCATTCCAACAATGACAAAAGCTGTGGAGGAACAGCTCCGAAGACCGAAATAGAAAAATGCCAGTACATCAACAAGATAAAACACTAAAACTCATTTCCTGGAACACCTGCGGCTTAAGGGCAAGGAAAACAGATGTCCTAGAACTCCTGGAAGAACATCGTCCTGACGTTCTAGCAATCCAGGAGTCGAGACTTACTGCTGAAACCAGAATGACCTTCCCAGGGTACCATATCTACGGATATGACACTCCAGGCCGCCGACCCATGGGAGGCGTCGCTATCCTGGTCAGAAAAGGCGTACCACATTCCTTCCTGGGGGTTGAGGATGTGGAATTAGACGCCATCCCCATTGACTGGAAGGCCTATCAAAGGCGTCTGAAAGCTGCAATCGAAATCCCTGAGATCCGCGCTCTTGAGGTACTAGGCCGTAAGACTTCTATATATATATATATATACATATATATATATATATATATATATATATATATATATATATATTTATATATATATTTAATATATATTTAATAAAATATTTAAAAATGCAGCCTGAAAAATTATTTAAAAAACTGATTTGTATGCCATAGCTAATTGTGGTATAAAGATGAACTAGTAAAACTGTGGTACTAATTCAAGATGGCGGCCAAATAAAATATCTGTAATCGTGAAAAAAAAAACAGCCTTTCAGGTTTTATATATATTTAGGTTTTAGCGTCCCTAGATAACAAAAAATATGTTTTATCAATTCCGTTGGACCGTCTGTCGGTTTGTGTGCTTGTCTGCCAGTTCGCGGCGAAGCATTTTAGTCAAAAAATGAGGGTCATATAGGGATGACCTGGTAATATTTTGGTAAAAATTCTATATGCCGGAACAAGATGGCGGCCTAGTGAAACGCTAAAAAAATTATTGCTAAAAAAGCTTATCCAATTTTCTCAAATTTTGTACAAAAATCAAGTGTTACATAGGAATGAACGGGTAACATTTTGGTATGAATATAAGATAGCAAAACAAAATGGCGACCTAATAAAATATTTAAAAAATCGGTCAGAAAAACTACGTACTAGATTAATCTCAAATTTTGTATAAGCATTAAGTGTGATATAGAGATAATCTAGTAAAATTGTGGAACAAATTCAAGATGGCGGAATAAAATGGCGGCCAAATAATTTTTACTTCCCTCGTAAAAAATTTTTGTATATATATATATATATATATATATATATATATATATATATATATATATATATTTAATATATATTTAATAAAATATTTAAAAATGATATTGTAATCGTGAAAAAAATTACCCTCCGAGATTTTTTCAGATCTTCACGTTTCAGGGTCCCTAGATGCCGAAAATGCCGATGTTTTCTCAATTCCGTCTGTCTGTCTGTCGGTCCGTCTGTTCGCAGCATAGCTAAAAACTACTTACCCTATTGACTTCGAGTTTTGGTCGTATGGGGATGATCTGGTAACATTTTGGTAAAAATCCGATATGGTTAGTGAAATGTTAAAAAAATTATTATTAAAAAACTATTTATCTAATTTAACTTTAAAACTACTTAATTGACTGATTTCAAATTGCGTGGCATAACTAATTGTGGTAGAAAACTAGTAAAACTGTAGCACTAATTCAAGAAGGTGGAACAAAATGGAGGCCAAATAAAATACTTATAATCGTGAAAAAATTCACCCTCTCAGGTTTTACGTATTTTCAGATTTTAGCGTCCCTAGTTGCCAAAAAATATTTTTATCAATTCCGTCGGTCCGTCTGTCTGTCTGTCGGTTTGAGGCATAAACTTTTCATCAGAGTGACTTGAAATTTCAGTCAAAAATTAAGGGTCATATGGGGATGACCTGATAATATTTTGGTCGAAATCGAATATGCAGGAACAAGATTGCGGCCTATAGAAACGTTAAAAAAATTATAAAAAAATCTAATTATCTAATTTTCTCAAATTTTGCACAAGAAACCAATGTTAACAGACATCATAATAGATTGGTGTGAATATCAGGTAGCAAAAGAAAATGGCGGCCTAATAATTTTTGAAAAAATAAACGCAAAAAATTTGTTTTCAATTGAATGTGAAACTGGGTACGAATTCAACATGACGTAACAAAATGCTGCCCAAAAAATGTTTAACAAGGTAGTATGTATATATATATATATATATATATATATATATATATATATATATATATATAGTAGGAATAGTGAACTGTGACCCACTTATCCAATAGTCACTTAATAACACACATATATATATATATATATATATATATATATATATATATATATATATATATATATATATGTGTGTGTGTGTGTGTGTTCGACGACATATATATATATATATATATATATATATATATATATATATATATATATATATATATATAATAAAAGAAAAGATTCATAACTAGGGAATTAAAGGCGCTCTGAACGGATCTACGTGCACGTCTTAAAAATCAGGTCCAATGTGATCTGAAACGTGACACTTGCATCGTTCAGAGTTTTTATTATCGAATGTTGCCCTTTTATGAGAAAACTATGTATCTCTTGAAAGAACCGACTGTAATTTTATATAAATGACAAGCATTTTTACTCTAGATATTTCGAACCTACGTATTTCACTGAAGGGTTTTTGTTTTGTGTCGAATAATATTAAACAGGATTGATTTATTAATAAGATATTTCTATGCATGTGTATAAATGATATTGATTTTAGAACATTTGTATTTTACATTGGAGTGCCGCAATGCGCCGCCATGAGGGGGTTGGTTGGTTTTCGGACTATATCCAATTTAATAGAACGTTGGAAATACGATGTATTTTACTAATTTCCCCCATAATTTATAATATTTTTTTTATTATAGTTAAAATGCAATAATATATCTTGTATACGTCACAGCTAATGTAAAATCAACGGTTGTTATAGAAATATATGCAGTTTTCTGAACAACAAATTCTCTACTATAATCTAAATTATGTCTCAATATGTTACGGTATTCTTTATAATGATAATGACCCTTTTCTAATTAATGAAAAAAGTAAACTGATCCCGCATGCTAAATTAGATTATGTGTTTTTATATGGGTTACTAAGTAAGTCCTTGGAAATGTAATACATTTTTTTTATAAATAAATAAAAGCGACATTAAAAATCGGTAAATTTCCTTTACCTGGAACTTCCCTTGTTATATTAGGAATACTGAGGTGTGACCCAATTTAGTTCAGTACATAGTTATTTAAGAACACATATACAATGTCTTTTCAAATATTTTTATTGAGGGTCATTATGTTCCATCATATTCGATTCCTACCAATATTTTACCAGTTTCTACGTATGCCGCACTTGATTTTTGGGCAAAATTTAAAATAAATTCAATTAGAAGTTTTTACATTGACACATACAATTAATCTAATAAGTAGTTTCTTAAGGCTGATTTTTTAAATATTTCATTAGGCCAACATTTTATATTCATACCAAACTTCATTATTATATAACACTTAATTTTTATGCAAAATTTTATGTAAATTCTATAACTAGGTTTTTTAGTAATAATTTTTTTAAAGTTTCATTAGGCCGCCATCTTGAGCAAGCAATTTGAATTTATACCAAAATATTACCAGGTCATCCCCATATGACCCTTAATTTTTGGCTAAAATTTGAAATCTGGTGAGTAGTTTTTAACCTATGCTGCAAATTGACACACAGACAGACAAATCGACAAATGGACCGACGGAATTGATAAAACACATTTTTTGTATCTAGGGACGCTGAGAGGGAGATTTTTTCAAATTATAAAAATTTTATTTTTCCGCCATCTTTAATTAGTCCCACAGTTCTACTAGTTCATCTCTATACCACAAATAGTTATGGCAGACAATTTCAAATCAGTTCATTAAGTAGTTTTTCAGGCTAAATTTTTAAATATTTTATTTCGCTGGCATATTATTCTGAGATAAATTGGATTAGTACTTTTTTAATAAACATTTCACTAAGCCCCCATTTTGTTTCGCCATGTTGAATTTTTACCAAAATGTTACCAGGTCATCCCCATATGTCCCTTAATTTTTGACCAAAATTTGAAGGCAATCGGGTAAGTAGCTTTTTAGACAGACCCGCAGGCCGACAGACAGATAGATTGACGGGATCGAGAAAACATGTTTTTCGACATCTAAAGACTCCGAAACGTGAAGATCTAAAAAAATCTCAAAGGGTGATTTTTTTACTCTTTTTAGTTATATTTATGAGAAGTTTTATTGTAAAGATAAGGTTTAGTTTACGCGACTGAAATCTGTTATCTCAGATCTCCCTGGGTACAAGCCTGTCTGATGAGGGTAGAGGCCCAGAAATGATGATCGCAGGAGGGTACCATGTGACATAATCGAAAGCAATTGCACATGTGCATCGGTTTGCACCTGCAGAAATTATATTTTTTTGCTACTCTACACACACCGGATCTTTTCAATAAAACTTCTCGTCGGTTTTATTTTTTATGAACATTTTTATTATGTTAGAAATAAGTAAGCATTAATTAAGGAATATATTATTTATCTAATAAATAATAGTTGAGACATAAAACGATATTAAATTCTCCATTTCCAAGAATATACTTAGTACTCATTGCTATTTACAATTTAATTTAGCCAGGTTAATTTCTCTTCATTATTAATTAGAAACGGCTCATTACGATTCACTTTAAAATATCATTCAGAATACAGGCCAAGGAAAATAACAAAAAACATTTCGAAAAATCGATATTCTTTAGAGATCGATAGTAAAAAAGTTTCAATAATTGTGGCATAAAAAAAAATGTAAGCAATCAATTAAAATGTATATATTGTGCATAATATATTTTTTATACTGAATACCACCCAAGTCTTTTTGTGTGAATCCAATTTTTTGTAAATAAATTAATCTTGTTTAAAATGTAATAGGCAGTATCATATTATTATGTTCCACATAATAAAGCATTTCAAAGTAACAAGTAGGGTCGAATTGTGTTTAGACTGTCATTTGAGAAAATCTCGTTGCCATTGTCACGTTTGAGTTCAGAGTACACCGGCTGCGATGATATATATATATATATATATATATATATATATATATATATATATATATATATATATAGATTCTTTATAATTTCACGGCTGTTTGCAAATGAAATGGACAACACGAAATAGCGGGGTTGCAGCCTAATAATCCTATTGATGTTACTGGGACATTAAATAGATATACATGTACATATATATATATATATATATATATATATATATATATATATATATATATATATATATATATATATATATATATATATATATATATATATATATATATATATATATATATATATATATATATATATATATATATATATATATATATATATATATATATATAGATTCTTTATAATTTTACGGCTGTTTGCAAATGAAATTATATATATATATATATATAATATATATGTTATATATTATATATATATATATATATATATATATATATATATATATATATATATATATATATATATATATATATATATATACAAATATAAACAGCTATCCAATAGGAAATTCATTTCTGTGAATGAAAGGAACACCTTTTTTATATAAGTATTTAACACAAAACAAAGAGACAGGAAAAAGCAATAACAAAAAATTTGACTACACACGAAACCGTTGAAAGGTAGGTTTCCAATGTATTGAGTCGAGGCTTAACTAGAATATTAAGAATAAAATATATGCACCTATTTGTTTCTTTTTCAGATAGCAAAAAAAATAATAATCCTTTTTTTGTGTTTTGAAGGCAAGGACGATTATTTGGTTTTAAGGTTTAATAAATTGCTATATATTATATTGAGATTCTGTATATCTGATTTTTTATTCATCGGGTTTTCCTGATTATTTATTTCCATTTCGAGGAAATTTCTTTTAAAATAATTAATTTCACATTCGAGAACCTCCGCCTCTTCGAAATTTGCTGAATGACCTGTGTCTCTTACGTGTTGGGAAAGGGCATGTGCTGGGGGCTTCGGGTTTTATTCTTATATCACTTTTATGAGATATTATTCTATCTTTTAGAGGCCTTGAGGTTTGCCCTATGTATTTTTTATTGCAATGTAAACAACCTATTTTATATACTACATTTGATTTGTTATGCCTTTTTGTTTTATCTTTAAGAGAACTAAAAAGTTTGCTCGTAGGTTTAACGGCTTTATTGGCTATAACAATATTTTCTTTTTTGAATATGTTCGCTAATTTAGGGGTTAATTCCTGAACGTATGGAAAGGAAACATACTTTTTTATTATTGGAGGGCTAGTAGAAACAGTAGGTGAATTGTTTGGTACTATAGTGTCTGTTGAATAGATTAATTTCTTTAGCAGGCTTTGAGGGTAAGAGTTGTCCAATAGTAAGTTATTTAGACGTTTTAGATTTTGATCCCTTAATGACTGATGACAGATTGACAAAATTCTATTTTTTAGGCCAAGTATGAGGTTTATTTTCATTTTTTTTGAATGGTATGAGAAATAATTTAGATTTTTTTCCTGTCTCTTTGTTTTGTGTTAAATACTTATATAAAAAGGTGTTCCTTTCATTCACAGAAATGAATTTCCTATTGGATAGCTGTTTATATTTGTAACCTCACTTACAGTAAGTCTAAAATATTTTAATAATTTACTTTATATTAACAAACCATTTTGTAGTGTGACTGATGAAGGATTAAAATAAATCCGAAAGCTTTCACAAAGTAAATAGAGTCATCTATTTAATGTCCCAGTAACATCAATGGAATTATTAGGCTGCAACCCCGCTATTTCGTGTTGTCCATTATATATATATATATATATATATATATATATATATATATATATATATATATATATATATATATATAAATTAAAACCCTTACTCAGTACAGATTTTTCACTTTTTGAGAGACTGTAGGATGATATATTACGTACTAATTTCTCAACGTCTACTGATGATCCTTGTGGCTGACTCGACTTTCTTAAAAGATTGTCATACTTTTTCGAAAGTTTATCTGTTTTAATATTCTTATTTGATTCCGTTCGCCAAAAAGCCAAAGTTTCTATGAGATTCCACAATAAAGGGTGAATGATGTTACTTAGTTTAAGGTGTAATTTTAAAAGTTCTTTCTCTGTCTCGGCTAGTGGTTTTCTAGTTTGATGGATTTGTTCTTTTAATAACGCCTTACTAGCATTTTGGAGTATAGTGTTAGTTTTTCTAGTTATAGTATGATAAGACAACTGTAAAGTAGGAAGTAAATCGCTGTCACGACACTTAATTTGAAAGGTTAGATCACATAAAAGATTACTTACCTCTCAGTTTCTCATACGTCTTGATTGTCTTGAAGATCTCCTCCCCGTAGAGGTGTATAGTGTTGATTTTTAGTCCTTCACGGATGGAAAAATACAATGTGTTTTCATTTCGGGTGTACATCGGAAGAATTCTTAGGAAATACAACATACAAACAATACACAAGCCACAAACAACTATAGGTAAACTACTTGGAAACCCAAAAGATAAAATCAAACTGGAAAACCACGGAGTATACAGTATTCCGTGCCAGGATTGTGAAAAATTGTACGTGGGGCAAACTAACAGGCGAATATCAGCAAGAGTGGAAGAGCATAAACTCAGCATCAGAAATAAACAAACAACCTCAGCTTTATTCCTACATCATCAGGAAACTGGCCATACAATAAATTTCGATGGGTGTAGGGAGATTGCCAATATAGAACATTATAAGACCAGAATAATCCGAGAAGCCATAGAAATTGAAAAACAAGGTGATTTTAATAAAAGGGATGAATCATTAAAACTACCAACAGTATGGAAGACAATAATCGACAAATCTAAAATCGCAAAAACTCAAACGCAATTAGTGCAACAACAACAGCACCATCCGGAAAACATAAATAACGACCAACGCCTGCGCCGATATGGTGGTATAAAAGGAAGCGTCGCAGTCACCAACACTTCAGTCTCTATTCGAACGCGAGAAAGAAAGCTTCGAAAATTCCAAATGTGATTTTGGCGAAACGTCAGCAAAACTGTTCTTTTCAGAACGACAGTAGCATATATACATATATATATATATATATATATATATATATATATATATATATATATATATATATATATATATATATATATATATATATATATATATATATATATATATATATATATATATATATATATATATATATATATATATATATATATATATATATATATATATATATATATATATATATATATATATATATATATATGCTGACACATTTTTACATATTCAATGCTAATTTTCTCAAAAACTAAATCTATTATCAAAAAAATTCTTGGATGACCAAAAGGCGCGAAACTTAAAACATATTCTGATAATTTAGACGTAGACAATTCTTAATTCACCAAAACGTCGAGCAAAGTACTTAATAGACGTATACCACCTAGAAAATATTTTCAGTGCTTAATGGAACGATTTGATGTGAGTGGTTGCGTTGAATATGCGAAACGGAAAGCGGTACACCGGAATGCTACCAATGAGGAAAAATAAAATGGGATTTTACTGTTTTACGTGTTTTAGATAATCCCCAGGTCAGCAGCCGTCAACTAGCTATCTTATCTGACACATCCCGATCTACATCTAATCGCACCACGAGAAAATACCCCTACATTCCTTTCTTATGGAACTACACCAAGAACCGTGATTTTAAATGAGGAGTAAACTTTTGTACCATCATAAATCAATACAGGCTCGTCCAAATTTTTTATCCAAAATAATCTTTGTTTATGAAGCTACTTTTCGCAGTAATGGAGCAGTTAACCGCCATAACATGCATTATTATACAACAATTGATCCACTTTGGGTCGTCCGGGAAGTTCAAAACCAAAACCGTTGGTAGCTTAGTGTATGGTGTAGAATATAACATTTTCGAATTATTGGTGCATATTTGTTCCGCGAACCGCTTAGCACTAATTTTTTTGCAAAACAATTACCCCAACTTCTTGAAGAAGCTGATAACTTTGAAAAAGAAAAAATGTGGATTCAACAAGACGGAGCTCCTGCTCATTACCATCGGGAAGTTCGGGAATTTTTAAACTTTCGTTACCCACAAAAATGGTTCGGTAGGGATGGATTCATTTAGTGGCCCCCATCACGTGACTTAACACCTTTAGGCTTCTTTTTGTGAGGCTACATTAAAGATCGTGTTTATGTGAATCCCTTACAACACCCACCAGTAGTTATCGAAAATAGGATACGGGATGCCTCCAGCACAATAACGCTCTTTATGCTAAGGGAAGTGAAGGAAAATATAGTAAAGCGACTAAACATGTGTATTCAATTAGACGGGTATATTTTTAAACATTTATTACGTCATAATAATTAAACATTAAGTTAAACTATATTAAAATTATTATTAACTTACTATTTGTCTGTTTTTGCAATAGAGTAAGTGAACTAAAAACAAGGGTAAAAATTGAAAAACCTATCAGAAAAAATAATAATATTTAGTTAGGTATTTAAAAAAGTCGAAATTTTTCAATTTAAAATAGTTGAAATTTATAAATTCAGTTTGAACATCCTGTAGCATCTAACTGAAATTTCTCTACATATATCTTTTTTTTCTTCTCTATAGAACACTTATACTAATTATGAGTGTTCCACTTTCAGAAACAATAGTGGTATTGAAATTTTTTTTACAAAACTGAAATATTAGAAAAACTACTAGGTTTAGGTATATAAAATTTTTAATAAAAAAGTTATAGAATTTTAGGCAGAATCTAAAAATAAAATATAAAATAGGATGTTCCATTAAAAAAAAAATATGTTATATTCGCCACACTTTTTTGAACCACCTTGTATACTCAAAAATAATTTTAAACTGTGCACCTTAACATTCCCTAAAACTAATGTATTTAACAATTTTCCGTAATTCCCGAAACAAATAAGATAATGAACTTTACTTTATCGTTGACTCACCCTGTAAATATCCTTCAAACAACAGGAAATCATTCTAGAATGGAAAGGAATTTTGAACGCAAGACTAGTTGATTTGCTAAATATTTGCCATTTTTTCAAAATTATAAAATTTGCATTTTTAGTTACCTTTCATAAAGTTCTTACAATATAATTTAGATATCTGTTTTTAGTTTTCATAATTCTTATTACTTGCTATAATCTATTCCTTCAACTAAGTAGGGCAACTAAGTTGGGCACATATTATTCAAAATTGAACTTTTTTATAAAGACTACTTTCAACAACATTCTACACATTGGGCTAAAAAAATATTTACAGTAAAATGGGTTTTACTTTTTTTTCTATAACTTAACTGCGTTTGCGTACATTTTTGGCAAATTGTAAAGTGGAATATTTCGGTAACTAAATCAGATATTGAATTACAGTTCTGAAGCATTTCTGAACAAAATGGCGGCCTGGTGAAATGTTAAAAAAATATTGCTAAAAAACTATCTATCCAGTTTATCTCAATTTTGCACATCAATGAAGTTTACATTTTTGGTGTGAATCCGAGATGGCGGCAGAATAAAATATGTAAAAAAAGAGCCGGGAAAAACTACTTATTAGATTAATTTTTAAATTTTATGCAAGCATTAAGTGTGATATAAAGATAAACTAGTAAAATTGCAGTACAAATTCAAGATGAACAAAATGGTGACTAAATGTTTAAAAAATCAACGTAAAGAGCTCTTCTTATTCAATTGGCTTCAAACGGAATTGCCCCAAAAACTGGTACGAATTCAACATGACAGAACAAATGGCGGTCTTACAAAAATCAATGTAAAAACTATTTATTCTTTTTATTTTAAATTTTGCCTTTGAACGTCATAAAATTTTCTCAGTTCTTTAATATGGCTTCCGCGGACGGTTGTCGTTATCTGATGCGATGTGTAAGCTGTCTGAGTAGTACGTGTGGAAATCTTTTGGTACTTACTAGCAAAGTCTACTGAATAAATATTCTGTAAAATTTGTCACTAGTATGTTTTTGATTGGATTGTTTAGTTTAGGCTTGATGAGGTATCTATGAAAATTTATTTTTTTTCTTGTGATTGATCAATATAAAAAAATAAAAAAATACTCGAAATTACAACTCGATATCTTATTTAATTACCGAGATATTCCACATTAAATTTTACGTTATAATTTAGCAAACTGTTTCAAGTGGCTAGCAGATTATACACAACTTCTTGTATTTGGTGAGAATAACACATAAAATAAACCAAACATAAGCGATTTCTACCCGCCCGAAAAGTTTACGTGTACTAGCAACACTGCCCTAGCTTTGAATTTACCACTCACTTACATACATATATATGTTTTGGCTTAGGACTGTTAGAAAATCGTATATGGATGATAACACTATGTTTTTACAATTTTTAAGAATATATTAGGTATATAAGTCGACATTTCTTAAAGCTTTATTTTTACGAGAATGTATTGCAGATTTGATATTATTGGGGTTTAATAATCCGATATATTCCATATTCTGGCTTATAAACCCATAAACAATCAGTGGACCAGGATGTATGAATTTCCAAGTAGCTCAGTTTAGTTAGAAAAAAAAAAATATATATATATATATATATATATATATATATATATATATATATCTATATATATATCTATATCTATATATAATATATATATATATAGCTTTCAATGGATTTACATGCAGGTCCTTATATCTGGTGCCATCTAAACTGAAACGTGACACTGGCATCGTAGAGAATCTATTATGGACCATTGACCGCGGCATCTTTTGAAAGAACTAACTTTAATTTTCAGGTGACAAGGCTTTTCAGTCTAGACATATTCGACCATGCTTAATTGGATTTGGGTAATACATGGACAATTTTTTTATTTATGATTTTAAGCGGAAAAGTTACTCTTCATAAAAATTTTTCTTATTTGACAAATAAGATTGATTTAAAAAAGAATGCATTTTATATATAGGGTGCGAAATAATTACAAAAATGCAAAAAAATACTGAGATTCAAACCTTTGATACAACTAAACTAAAGAGCTTGCATTTTTTAAGTTGGGGTTTCTTTTCTTTTGAACACTACATAGGAGCTCCAAAAACTAAACGATGTTTTCAAATAATATATTTTTCGAAATCTCAAAGATTACATTATAATGACCATTTTTCGAATAGATGCATATGCAAATAATTTAATGAAATGTAATAAAATATGCTGAAATTGCACCAAAAAGTGTAGAAATTACATCATTCCAGCACAGCATTCACATCGTCAACTAAGTGATTACGTTCTTTTCAGGCACGTACCAGAAATTCAGTTCGGGGAGGTCCGAACCAGAAATTTATGCCGGTGGTGGGGGGGGTCCAAACGGCCACCACTGGAAAATTAGTAAGAAACATGCCTATACCAATATATTTTCAAAGTTTCGGGGGGGGGGAGTCCATACCTCCAGGACCCCCCCCTTGGCTATGTGCCTGATTCTTTTTGCTTATATATTGCTTGTTAATTCTTAGTCCTTCAGTACATCTGTTCACTACTGTCGTTCTGAAGAGAACAGTTTTGCTGACGTTTCGCCAAAATCACATTCCTTCGAAAAAATAAAAACATCACAATCCTACCAGTAGATAAAGGAAATGCAACTGTGGTTATGGATACCCAAGACTACATACAAAAAATGTAGGATATCCTACAAGACAATTGTTAGAAGCCTATTCCAAGGGACCTGACTACGTACCTAGAAAAAACAATTAAAAATAAAATAAAAAGTTCACCAATAAACCCCGAAATTCAACAGAAAATTATACCAGGGGGTATAATTTTTTGTTGAATAATTATGATAATTATATAGGGGGTTCGCGTCATGCTTCAAAGCAGAATCTTCTCTTGGCAGCGTGTCTGGTTGTGGATGGGCTGCTTCATACTCTCAACGAGAGCGGAGTTATGCTCAAGGCTACGCTGATGATCTTGCAATTATAGTAATAGGCAAGTTCCCAAACACCATTATAAGGCTCATGCAGAGGGCTTTGGCAATGGTGGAAAAGTGGTGCCAAAAACACGGTCTGTCTGTTAATCCGGATAAGACCGAAATTGTTACCATTTACCCACAAGAGGAAAGTGGACCTTGAGAGGCTCACCCTCTTTGGGAAAGAGTTGAGATCTTATGGGTCAGTAAAATATCTGGGTGTCTTAATAGATTCCCGACTGACCTGGGGGATCATATTGAAAGGATCACAAAAAGGACCACAGCGTGTATGTGGGCGTGCAGACGGTATTTTGGATCAACTTGGGGTTTATAACCTCGTATTGTGCATTGGTTTTACTCGTCAGTGATAAGGCCAATGATTACTTATGGCCACTCACAGGACGACACACAGGAGGATGCTTGACAAGCTCCAGAGACTGGCCTGTCTGGGCATAACTGGAGCCATAAGAACCACTCCGACCCGATCTATAGAGGCCATTCTGGGACTAAGTTCTCTGCACTTGCTTGTAGAGGAAGAGGCTCGGAAAGCTTCTGTTCGTTTAAACGACTGGGGTCGTTGGGTACACAGAGACCGGAATTTTGGGCATTTGCGAGTTTTGACTGAACTGATCAGATCAGACCCTCTCTTAGCCAGGAGAGATGACATTATTCCGGTCTCAATTGTCTCTAAAAGGTTTTGTGTAATTGTTCCTGAGAGAGAACAATGGAGGGATTCCTCTCCGCCCTTCCTCAAACCGGAGGGCCTTGTCTAAAAATTTTTGACTCACGTAAATTCAATCCACCCCAGAATACAATTTACTCTAGAGTTAGAGGAAAACAACAAATTTCCATTTTTGGATGTTCTAGTCAGAAAATTGCATAACGGACATTTCGAATACACCGTGTATAGGAAACCAACACATACAGACAGATATTTAAATGCAAGATCACAAGCACAAATTCAAGCTGTGGCCAATACCGGTAAAGCAACAAGTAGTCTTACCATGTGTAAAAGGGACAACAAACAGAATCGGAAGAATTCATAGGAAACACAACATACAAATAATACACGAGCCACAAAAAACTATAAGTAAACTACTTCGAAACTCAAAAGATAAAAGCAAACTGGAAAACCACGGAGTATACAGCATTCCGTGCCAGGACTGTGAAAAGATGTACCTGGGGCAAACTAACAGGCGAATATCGGCAAGAGGGGAAGAGCATAAACTCAGCATCAGAAAAAAACAAACAACATATATATATATATATATATATATATATATATATATATTATATATATTTTAGGCATTTTGGGAACTTAGGACTCAGGTTAAATTGGACCTAGGTAATGCTAATAAATATTACTGCCAAGGTATCGAAAATGATATTACGACTAATCCCTCAAAATTTTGGCAATTAATTAACAGTAAAAAATAATAATAAGCAGCTTCCAGAAACAATGACATTAGGCGAAGGCAGTTTTAAAGATCACACATCGATTGCAACTGCATTTGCCAATTTTTTCCGGTCCTCGTATATTGTGCCTGATAGTGATGGACTAAATCCTCAGAGAATCAGAGGTATTGTGGACACCGTCTTTATAAACTGCGCTACTGAGGGCGATATTTTACGCTGTTTAAAAAAAATTAAACCGAAAGGGACGGTAGGTCTAGATAAAATACCATCATTTTTATTACGAGACTGTGCATGTCTTCTTGCAAAGCCTCTTACAATACTTTTTAATTTATCAATTAAAACATCGCAGTTTCCAGATTGTTGAAAATTATCTAAAATAATTCCTGTTTTTAAAAAAAGGAGATACAAATAAAATCGAAAACTATCGTCCAGTAAGTATAATTAACAACTTTTCTAAATGTTTTGAAATATTCCTGAATAGAAATTTGTACTTTCAGGTTAAAAATAAACTCGCGGGTAATCAGCATGGTTTTGTCAAGGGAAAGTCAACAGTCTCCAACCTTCTTTGTGTTACGCAATTTATAGCCTAACCTTTGATAATAATTGTCAAGTTGACGTAATATATACAGATTTTTCGAAAGCTTTCGACAGGCTTGACCACAATATTTTGCTAGATAAACTTTCAATTTCCAATTTTATCTAACCGGTGTAGAACGCAAATAGTGGAATGCTGTGGTCAATCATCCGTGCAGTTGGAGGCTACTTCAGGGGTGCCACAAGGGTCTATTTTGGGTCCTTTAATGTTTAACTTATTCATCAATAGCATAATTAATAATCTGGATAATCACACGCTTCTTTACGCTGATGATATGAAGATTTATGTCTGTATAAAGAGTTCAGAAGATTGTAATACTTTGCAGCTGTCAATTGACAAAATTTTTGATTGGTGTAATAAAAATAAACTACCGTTAAATATAAAACAAATGTATATAAAGGCATTCTCTAAAGCATAGTACTATACTGTATGAATATAAAATTAATAACGAAATGTTGGAGAGAGTGGAGTATTTTCGTGATCTTGGTGTTGTATATGACAGAAAGCTTTCTTTTATTCCTCATATAAATGATCTTATAAAAACAGGTTTTAAATCACTGGGTTTTATCATAAGAAACTCGAGGGATTTTAAGAATCAAAGTGTCTTAAAATTATTTTATTACGCTTTCGTGAGGTCAAGACTTGAGTATGCCTCTGTGATATGGTCGCCTTACTATCAGGTACATGTAGGCCATATTGAACGAGTCCAGCGACGTTTTCTAAAATATTTAAGTTTAAAAATTGACGATCGGTATCCTGAAGTCGGCATCTCCGAAAGAGAATTATTGCGTAGGCATTCGTTTCACTCCTTGGCTGATCGGCGCACTGTGTTTCAGCTAAAGTTTCTTCATAAAATCTTACATAACAGGATTGAATGTAGTGATATTTTGAGCCAGCTGCAGTTTCTGGTACCTAGAACGTCAGCTCGCCATTCTCAAACTTTTTATGTGCCAACACCGCACACAAATATCTATAAGTACTCTCCAACAAATAGTATGTTTAATGTTTATGTTTAATTTCTTTGTGGTTCGCCTTTATATTGCATTACTTTTGAACATACATATATATTTTTGTATTTCTTAAGTCGTAGTCGTAGGTAGTAAAATTGAATTATTTTAATGTGATACTTCTTTATATACATAGAAATTTACTTACAAATATTGTTGTGCTTGTACCCAGCAGCAACAACGTAAACACTTAGTTGATGGTTTGAATGCTGCACTGGAATAACCAATTTCTACACTTTTTTCGGTGCAATTCCAGCTTATTTTATTACATTTCATTAAATAATTTGCATAGGAATCTATTCGATAATTGATCATAATAATTTTTGATGTTTCGAAAAAAATGATATTTGAAAAACATCACTTCGATTTTGGAGCTTATATATATATATATATATATATATATATATATATATATATATATATATATATACATATATTAAAAATTCATCCACACAATCATCTTTACATATATATATATATATATATATATATATATATATATATATATATATATATATATATATATATATATATATCAAATCTGGTGCCATCAAAACTGAAAAAGTGAAACGTGACACTGGCATCGTAGAGAATATATTATCGCCCATTGACCCAGCCATCTTTTGAAAGGACTAACTTTAATTTTCAGGTGGCAAGGCTTTTCAGTCTAGACATATTCGACCATGCTTAATTGTTGAAAAGTAACATGTAATTAATCCTCTCTATGACATTTTTATACAGAAGGGATGAGATTGGTTCTAGGATCCACAAAATGATATTCAGTATAACAGAATATATAATGTACCATATATACATATTAAACTGATTTCTTACATATTTTCTAATCGTTTTATTTTTGTATTAAGCGTAGGTAATAAAAATCTATATTTGTCTTGAATTACTGTAACATTATTTCTACCTGTTTCGAGAGAATCCTTATATGGCTGCCAAAAAAAGCTTTTGTCATTTCTGTCGGTCTGTCTGTTAGTTAGCAGCATAGTTAAAAAACTACTTTCCCTATTGACCCCAAATTTTGGTGAAACATTAAGAGCCATATGATGCTGACCTGGTAATATTTTGCTAAAAATCCAAGACGGCAAAACAAAATGGCGGCCTAACAAAACATTCAAAAATTAACCCGAACTTATTAGATTATTAGAACAAATTTGTGATGCAGAAATGATATGGAAAAATTGTGGTACGAATTCAAGATGGCGGAACAGAATGGCTCCCAAATAAAATGTTTGTTATCAGATCTTTACAGATTTTCACGTTTTGGCATCCGTAGATAACAACAAAACATCTGTTCTCACATCCAATCGGTTTATCTGTCTGTCTGACAGTTTGAGACATAGTTAAAAACTACTTTAGCGATTGACTTCAAATTTTAGTCGAAAATTAAAGGTCATATAAGGATGACTTGGCACTATTTTGGTAAAATTCCAATATGGCGGGCGAAAATGGCGGCCCAGTATATGTTAAAAAAAAACTAAAAAACTGATTATCCAATTTACCTCAAATTTTGCACAGAAATAAAGTGTTACAAAGGCATAAATTGTTAATATTTTGATACAAATCCAAGATAACAAAACAAATATATTTTAAAAATCAGCACGAGGAAAAAATTACTGATTATAGTGATATAGACATAAAGTGATACAATTGTGGTACGAATTGAAGATGGTGAAACAAGATGGCAGCTAGATGAAATGTTTAAAAAATCAACGTAAAAACCGTTCTTCTTTCCTTGACTTCAAATTAGAAAAAATAGATGTGTAGGGATAAACTGGTAAACTTTTGATACATTACTAACTCATTCTGACGGAACAAAATGGCGGTCTAATGGATTTTTTGAAATACTTAGGTAATATACTACTTATTCCATTTATTTTGAATTATGCCCAAAAGTGGCGCATATACATGGTGTTTTATTGATAGGTAGAAATGAAGAAGGTAATTTTTTGCCTTATTTTTGGACTAAAAGTTCATATAAACATGTGTCCGCAAGGGCTTCATTTTTGAGATACAGGGTATCAAAATTTGAATTTTTTCTTTTGTTTTTTTTTCACAGACTTCGGACATTTCTAGTGATACATCAATATAAGCAATGTCTACGAAAAATTTACATAAAATATATATATATATATATATATATATATATATATATATATATATATATATATACGATATATACGATAAACTGGGTGTTACTTTCTTAGTTTTTCTAAGGTCACGACCCTCTTTACCCCCCCGAAATTTTTAATGCGACGTCACTGGCTGTTTTTATTAAGAAAATCAGATTCTCCGTTTTGTTTTCTAACTTACTTCAGTCCGATATTTTGAATTTAGCAAAACGCTAAAGCTGTACACATTTAAATTCATATGATATTTTTTTCCAATTTTTATTTTGATTGCTAGCAAATCGGTAAATTTCCTTTACCCGGAACTTCCCTCGTTATGATTTTTTTTCCATTTGTTAGAAATAGTGAAGTGTGACCCAATTTAGTTCAGTACATAGTCACAGTATAAATGTGGTACATATACTGTCTTGTCAAACATTTTTATTGGGCAGCATTTTGTTCCATCATATTGGATTCCTACCAATATTTTACCAATTTCCTTCTACCTATGCCATATTTGACTTTTGGGCATAATTTAAAATAAATTCAATAAACAGTCTTTACATTGACACATACCGCCATTTTGTTACGTCATGTTGAAAAGTCAAACCTATGCACCATCCGAGTATATAAAAAAGCATATAAAAACAAACATTCTTTTTGTTTAAGATATGAATATAATATGGGGAATGCTTATTATTTAAATAATTTCGTAATATGGGCCCCTTCATCAAATTGCCTACCGATGGGTTTATTTAGTGTAGCATAATTTTCCTTAATTGAAATCTTCGCAATTTCCAAGCTTTCAAGAACATCCTGTTTTTTACCCCTGGAAATATTATGTAACATTTTAAAATTATTTTCAATGTCGAAAGAATGTTTTATTTGTTTAAGGTGAACACCAAATGCTGATTTATTATCATTTACTTATTTGGAGATTTTTGAGCATTGAGATGTTCTTGGATTCTCAGTTTGAAGCTGCTACCTGTTTACCAATGTAAGAACTGCAATTGCTAGAATCAAGTTGATAAACCGCACTTTTCTTAAGATTGTCTGTTTTATCTTTGGTATGTGACAAAATTCTACCTAAATTCCATACAGAACTACAAACATTCTTTCGTACTTTTTGTAAAACATTTTTAA
Source organism: Kuschelorhynchus macadamiae (assembly GCA_030620095.1). Classification (NCBI taxonomy): domain Eukaryota; kingdom Metazoa; phylum Arthropoda; class Insecta; order Coleoptera; family Curculionidae; genus Kuschelorhynchus; species Kuschelorhynchus macadamiae. The sequence goes on from JAUTXW010004235.1 coordinate 623,431, forward strand.
TATATTTCAAATTTTAAGAGATACTGGACCAATGTAACTGTATCTATTATGTCGATTCCACTGAGAAGTCAAGAAAGGTTGCTATTTAAACTTCAGATAAAGGCGTCTGAAATATGTATTTTAAAAATTTAATGTTTACATAATTTTATCTTCAATATTGATTATGCTAATAATTTATTTTTCGTTTTATAAATATTAATTCTATGTAGACGAGTGGTGTTAGGTTGACCAATGCTTTGCTTGGGGCGAGGGCGCCAAATCAGAACCTTGCCCTGAATGTCAGTCTTCACAGATACGACCCTGGTCAACCTGTCTGCAATAAAACTTATCAGCATTTAGTCAACATCCCGGAATCAAATTAAATAGGACAGGCAATCTGTGTTTTAAAACTGAGTAAACTCCTATTGTCTGTGATTCACAGGATCTCGATAAAAACAAAGGAACTAATGAATTGCATCTACTTAACTGCTGACAATAATTTTGCAATAAAAAGTGTAGCGCGTGGCTCAATAATGCGAAACAAGTAATTAATACTAGTTAATCCGTGAAAAGAACGTTTTTTTTTTATTCTGAGTTTATTAACAAGGATGTGAAAAATATGTATTTTAATTAGTTCTAGGTAATTGTCATTAATAACTCGTGCGACCCCCGTCGAAGTTCGGCGCCAACTATAGTTTTAATATTACACCTGAAAGGTATAAAATCAAAAGTGGCCCCCCATATCCCAAGACTTGGGACTAGCAAATAGGTTATTAGAACCCAAAAAATAACAAAATTTGTTAACGCTTTTAAAACAGAAAACAATAATTATGAAAATGTAATTTCGATACAAGTCAAGAGGGCTTAATTTTGTACTAATAGGAAAGTTGGCGTTGGTTATAGGTCAAAAGTAATATTTTAATGGGTGTAGTTCAATGTTAACATGAGTATTTATTTCTTTAAGTTTAAGATATAGGACCATCAATCAAACAGACATTCTTAATGCTAGTATTAAGAAAAAGCATAGCTTGGATTTTTAAACATTTTGTTAAACTAAAACATGCACAGGTATCATAATATTAGAAGAAACATAAACCTTTAAACACGCACGTTTTGGTAAAAACGCTGCTTTTTGATTAGCGGATTGGATATAGAGTTTATGTATAGCGACCTTACAAGAGTTAATGAAATAGTGAGTTTCTGTGTTAAATAGATCAACTGCCTTATGTTGTGAATATAGGGTAAATTGCAAATCTTAACAACTTTAATCTATTAAGTAATATATAATCAATATGTTGATAGAAAAAAACATTTTTCCATAAATATAACTTCTTTGGCATAATTTAGTTGACGAATATAGGCTAAAAGCATTATTATATAGATATAGGGCTGTGAGTGATGCTCTCTACAAGCAAAATTTTTAGGATAGAAGCTAACTATTTATTGAAAATCCTTCTAAACTTAATAAATATATTAAAACCAACATTAGATTTAGGTTAAGTACATTTTCATATTTCCAAATATATAAAAATGTCCATAACCGAAAATATAAAATATATATATATATATATATATATATATATATATATATATATATATATATCTATACTAAAACCAACAGTGGATTTAGGTTAAGTACATTCTCATATTTCCAAATATGTAAAAATTTCCATAACAAAAAAAAATTAATATAGGGTAAAAGAATACTAGCATGGTGAAGTAGTTATTTCAGGTTGATTTTTTAAATATTTTATTGAGCCACCATTTTGTTTCGTCATCTTAGGTGTTCACCAAAATGTTACGTATGACCCTTAATTTTTCACCAAAATTTGAAGTTAACCTAGTTAGTAGTTTTTTAGTTATGCCGCCAACAGGCAGACGGACAGACCGACGGCATTGAAAAAGCATTTTTTTGTCATTTAGGGACCCTAAAACGTAAAGATCCGTAAAAATCTGAGAGGGTGATATTTTAATATTTCAACATTACCATACTTCCCTTTTACGAGGGAAATAAAAAAAATCCAAATTGGTCAAAGATTTACTTCGATATTGGGATAGTTAGATGCCAATCCATGTTAATGAATGAAGTTCAATACAGTCAACTAATTAGTGTTTTTTATATTTTTGTACAAGCTTGATATTTAAAACTTTCAATTTTAAGGCATAATTTATTGCTATCAAAGTCATCTTTATACTTTAATGCTAATTCGCCTGCTTTTTGGAATATTCCGTAGTTTTTCAGAGAGATGGTATCCTGTTAAAAAACTAAACTTAACCGCTACACTTGACAAGCTCTCAAAATCTCCATTCATTCTGTGAAATCATAGAATTAAGGACACTATGTAGCTGGATTTTAAATTATCCAAGTTTGTCAAAGACCTCATTCTCGGCTTCCTCATCAAACATTATTTTTAGTTTCCTCTTCCTTCTTTCTGAAAATTCAGGTTTATATTCATCTGTAGACAGTGATTCTTCCCCTTATCTATAGCTTTGTCGATTTTATTTTTTCTAAAGTGTTTAAGATAGTTTTGTAAACCACCAAATATGATTTTTTGCTGTTTCTACCGACTGAGATTTGTAATGCAAAATATTGTTGAACATTTCTAGGAATTTTATCTCACGCCGTTAATAGGCGTATAAACTTAAAATCAACCAGTTTTAATAAACTCTGGGCCAAAGATGCCGAGTCTTCAGAATATGTTGTATCGATCCCTTCTGATATTGTCCATAGTACTTTATATATCCTGGCCAAATGAGTATATAACGAGTGAATTGACCGATATTTTGACGAGCATCTCGTAACACGAATGTCATTTTAAAGTCAGCGTCAGAGTTGACTAAGCCTCCCAATGTCCTGCTGACCCAGAAAAGAAATTAAAGATCTTTTATACTGTCCCAAAAAATGTTACCATTTAAAGTATAATGGAATACAGTTAACAGGCACACAAGGTTGAATATGCACAAATAGTCAAATATTTCCTTCTTGAGTGATAAGAGTAACTGTCAACTTAGTATTTCCCCACGTCCGAAAAACGGATCTTATTTTAAAAAGTGATTTTTTAAAGTCAAGCTTTGGATTGCACTAGATAAAGATTTATTAAGCAAAGCTCCTCCAACCACCCCATGGTGTTAGGGTATCGCCCGGTCTTTACCATCAGGTGTGTCTGAACGCGTATTATAATAGGTACACAGAAATAAAACATACTGAAAAAGTTTTCAGTGCCATATAAAGACATAAAGTATGATGTATGTATTTAATATTTCGGCAATTTTCATCTTTGTAAATGTCAATAAAATGATTAAACTTCATAAAAATACTGTAAAAGAGGTCCAAAGGCATCATGTTCACAGGCTCATGCATTAATTGGATCATTGTTTTGTTATAAAATAAACAAACTAGTAGTATTACATTTTTTTATTGTATAAAATGAATTAAGAATTAAAAATTAGTATATTAATTACATACCAAAAATTAAAATAAAATTTTATTTTATTCTTCCAAATTTAGCAGCAATTTTAGAAGTTTTGAGAATCAGTTTAAGGTCCCAATTCAAAGAAAAGTTTTCCGCCTAATTTATTTATGGAATTTTATATATATATATATATATATATATATATATATATATATATATATATATATATATATATATATATATATATATATATATATATATATATATATATATATATATATATATACAGCGTTTTCCCAACTGTGAAGACAAATTATACTAAACCAAATTAAAATATAAACGAACCTGAGCTATATTCAAAAGTAATTTTTTAAAAAACAAATATATTAAGCAACGCTCGAAGTGGATATTCAATAATCATAGAAATATACAAAATGCTCTGTATATAGCGTGTTTTTAAAAGGTGTAGAAAAAGATGAATATTTTAACTGACCTACTGTGTTCCTACAAGTAACTGAATTTATTTAACATTACTTTTAAATACCTTCTACTGATCTCTCCAGACCAATTTTAAATTTTGTTGTTATTTAGGGTTTTCTCAGAACTTGACAATGACGTTTTTTTTTGTATCATGCCTAGACCCAGACGCAATTTTGTAAATAACTTTTAACCACTCTAAAGCAATTTTTGTAGCTCAAAATTTTAGCGTATTTACACAGGTAGTGTAAAAAAATACAAAAATGATTTGTTAAAATTTGAACTAAAAAGTTAATGCATAAATAACTATAAAGCTTATTCAGAAAAGGTTTCACCAGGCAAGTATTTTACAGGGAATATCAAAGAGGTAAAATGCTTTATTATGAAAAAATTGCAACAGTAAAAAAATAAGTTATAAAACAATGGTTACAAATGCATAAGCTAGAAAAAAAAACAAAAACTAATATCTAGTTGGTTCACCTCGAACTCTCGAGAATTCCTAGTGCAGACTAGGTATACTAGAGACAAGGAGTTTAATGAAATGAAATATTTTCTCATTCTCTTATTGCAAGTATTAAATCTGGGATGTTTTTTGGTTGATTTTTCATTTTTTAAGAGCCCATTTTACCCAAGGGGTGCCTCACTAAGGCAGTCGGTACACAAATGTCTAGGCGTCAATAGAAGTCAGTGGCAGTCATCGGCAGTAATCGGCAGTCATAAGCAGTAATAGGTAGTCATCAGCATTCGACAGACAGTCATCGGCAGTCATTGGCAGTCGACAGGCAGTCACTGGCAGTCAATAGGCAGTCATTGGCAGTCGTTAGGCAGTCATCGACAGTCTGTTGGCAGTCGTAGGCAGTCTCCAGTAGTTATAAGTCAGTCATTGGGTATATATTTTTTAATCTGACCAGTAAGAAGCTAATGTTGTCAGGTTGTTAACATCATTTAAATGGTAAATTTCATTTATTTTGTGTAAATTAAGATTGTGAAATGTATGAAATAATAAAAAAAATGGTAAGCATAAAATTTTAAATTTTTCAATTATATATAATTAGTTAGTTATGCATATGCCAAAGTTTTAGACATTTTGATGTGTATTTGATATTATATAAGAAATAATGTATATCAAGACATTTATTTTCTAATAGCCAAACTTTCGAAATAATTCATTTCTTCTTCAGGTCTACTAATTAAAATGGAAAGACAATTTTGAGGTAATTTTCAGATATATATATATATATATATATATATATATATATATATATATATATATATATTCCGTTCGTATTTTGGTTTCTAATTAAAAACTATTAGTGCAAGATATTTTTCTGAGAACTTCAGGGAGCTATTAAAATCTGGTTGATCAATGTTTTTTTAGGGACACCCTTCTTTTTAAATGTATATTAAAAAAAAACTGCTACAAAGTTTTTACATTTCAGCAACGAACTCCAATTTTACTTATTCTCCTGATATAGCAATGAATGAAATAAAAATTAATAACTGGTTTTTTTGGGGGTTTCAGGAAACAAGAGATACGTAAACTATTTCATCCACCTTGTACATGTTGTAAGTCTGTTTTTGTTGTTTGACAAAGAAAAAATTGACAATTACATTCTTATGCTGTACGTTTCCGGCCAAAAGGACAAAAAATTACATATTCCATACCTTTTAAAAACGCATACTTGGCTCTTCGTTTGCTGAAAACCTTTTTGCGGGTCATTCAGAAAGTTACTTTACCAATTCGATGAAGTAATGTCGTTAAGAAAACTCGTTTTAGCCCAAGTAAAATTTTATTAAAAGAATAAACTGAAATTTGAGACCACGCGGCAAACTGTTTTGAAGTACAGTTTTTACACATTTAGTGATTAAAGCTGAAATAATAAATTGCTTAGCAATTGGAGTACTAAGTTCACCTATTTAAAAAATTGATCAAATTTATAAATATATTTATAACATTTTACACAATTAAAACATATATTTGATAATATAGCCAAGTTGTTAAAATTATGCCTTTTATAGAAGATATGAACAAACGATATTTCCTTGGTCATATCATTTTCAAATTGGCAGCTAACTATTATAAAGAAAAGTTCAATAAATTGTATACACAAATCTTAAGGATAAGGCAGGGCATCGCAAACCCATTTTAGTATGCTCAACCTATCTTCCCTATGACTCAAGAGAGGACCCACCTACCAGGGGACTCATTGATTTAATAGGATACTGTAAGGACAACGGGCACACCACACACCGTTGTGTGGGGCAGCAGTGACACCGACTCGAGGGGAGCAAGCCTTCCGGAGTATCCCAGAACAACTGATTTAGAAATTCTAAATCGGGGAAACACCCCAACTTTTGTCAAGTCACGAAGGCAGGAGGTTATTAACCTAACACTTTTGCTGGTCCCGGTTGTTAAGGAATGGGCGGTGTCTGATGAGCCATCTCTATCGGATCACAGACACATCCTCTTTAAGCTAAACCTTGAGCACGACATGGAGCTCAGCAGTTTTCGAAACCCGAGGACAACCAACTGGGCTCACTATGTGGAGTCGCTTAAGGTGCGGTTAGATATGCCACTAATGCTTTGCTGTAGAGTAAGGCAAGTGGAAAATATGGCAAAGTAGCCATAATGGACTCATATGAGAAGAATTGTGCATTGCAAACCTATCGAGGTACCAAGAAAACACCTAGGTGGAACTTGGACCTTGAAAAGGATACCCGCAGACTCTTTAACAGGACCATGCGATCGAAATTACCTTCTGACTGGGAAGAACATAAGAATTCTCAAAGCAGGTAGAAAGAACTTATAGAAAAAACTGATACGCAGTGGGAGCTCTAAGACTTCCCACCGGTGGATATACCACCACCGCAGAGGAGGCTCTCGGAATGCTCCTGGAAACTCATTTTCTAGGCTCTCGTTTCTTGAGGTTACCGGGCAAGCTCCTCAAGTAGAGGGCAGGCCCGGTAGACTGGAAAACGACCACTAAGGTCGTTACAGTAGACACTATTACGTGGGCAATATCTTCTTTTTGCCCATTTAAGAGTGCGGGACCAGATGGAATATTTACGGCTCTTCTTCAGAAGGGTCAGGAACCAGAGATCCCACATCTTTTGCGCCTCTTTCGGGCTTGCCTGGCTTCGGAACATATTCCCGAACGATGGCGCAGGGTTCGGGTAAGACTTTCTTTTGAAAATCATGAAGTAGATTGTGGATGCTTATATAGAAAATGGCGCACTGAACAGAAATCCTATTCATCCATTCCATCATGCTTACAGGATGGCCATGTCGAAGCCTCTTCAGTCTCTAGTCAGTAGACTAGAGGTGGGAGTCTGCTCCAAGGAGATGGCTCTGGGTGTGTTGTTGGATATCCAGGGGGCGTTTAACAACACCACCTTTGACTTTATTAGTGAGGCTGCTGAGAGTTTTGACGTGGATAGTGTGGGAGTGTGACAGTGTGCTCGTCCGTGGTCAAAGGATGTCCACAGGGCGAAGTATTTTCTCCGCTCTGGTTGTGGATGAGTTGCTTCATGCTCTCAATGAGAGCGGAGTATATGCTCAAGGCAACGCTGATGATCTTGCCATTATAGTAATAGCCAAGTTCCCAAACGCTATTATAAGGCTCATGCAGAGGGCTTTGGCAATGGTGAAAAAGTGGTACTAAAAACACGGTCTGTCTGTTAATCTGGATAAGACCGCAAATGTACCGTTTACCTACAAGAGGAAAGTGGACCTTGAGAGGCTCACCCTCTTTGGGAAGGAGTCGGTGAAATATCTGCGTGTTTTAATAGACTCCCGACTGACCTGGAGGGATCATATTGAAAGGATCACAAAAAGGACCACAGCGTGTCTGTGACGGTCCTTCGGATCAACTTGGGGTCTAATACCTCGTATTGTATATTGGCCTTACACGTGAGTGATAAGGCCAATGAACACTTATGGGGCTCTTGTGTGGTGTCTCGCCACTTGCAGGACAATATACAGGAGGAAGCTTGATGACAAGCCCCAGAGACTTGCCTGTCTGAGCGTAATTGGAGCTATAAAAACCACACCGACCCGAGCTATAGAGGCCATTCTGGGACTAAGTCCTCTACACTTGCTTGTAGAGGAAGATGCTCGGAAAGCTTCTGTTCTTTTAAACGACTGGGGTCGTTGGATACACAGAGACTGGAATTTTGGGCATACGCGAGTCTAGACGGAACTGATCAGATCAGACCCTCTCCTAGCTAGGAGAAATGTCATTATTCCGGTCTCAATAGCCTCAAAGAGGTTTCGTGTAATAATTTCTCACAGAGAACAATGGAGGGATCATTCCCCTTCCTTCCTCAAACCGGAGGGTCTTGTCTGGTTTACAGACGGCTCTCCAACGCAGGAGGGATCTGGGGCGGGAATCTATGGGGAGAGACGCAGAGCAAGAATTAGTCTTGAGATTACAGCAATCTTAGGCTGCAAAGAATTCCGTGCTGAATGGGTAGAGCTAGCAGGACTCAGACAGTCTAATGTCTTAATGTCAGGTACTTTTAGCCGTTCTAAGTGTAATAGACCACTAAAATTAAACAGAGGCCAACTTAGAACCATTACCGTTGTCTTAACTGGACACTGGCTGGTAAAATATTACCTGCATAATATAAGACTTGGCGACGATCCATACTGCAAGTTTTGTGGTGAGGTAGATGAAACTACTCAGCATCTGGTCTGTCGATGTGACGCCCTAATGAACGCCAGACTGCTTTGCTTGTGGGACATGCTCTACCTGAAAACGTCCTTTCCTTTCTAAAAAGGAGTGGGCTCCTGGCCTGACATGTCTACTTGGGGGATAGCATAATGGGCCCCAGTGGGCCTTTAAGTGCTGCCGTTGTCGGGCTCCCCATCTTTGTATATGTCTATACACAAACCCTCAGGCAAGTTATCGTACTCAAGATGTGAAACCCTAAACGAAAAACAAAAACATCAAACTACAAGTTGGACGATAAACCCGCTACGATCATCGCTGTAGCATTCTCACACCAGTTTATTATGGCCATTTAAAATAATGATGTTTTGACTTGTACCTCAAAAGTTCTCCGGGATAGTTCTGGATGGTTAAAAAACTCAAACATGACCGTTAAAACCCGGACAGATCGTCATTGATATCGACTGACTGAATATGGGCGCTTAAATTTAAAATTACCTACTGGAATTGAATTTTGGATTAATTGGATTGACAGAAACAATGTGCAAAAACACCTTTAGTTGATGAACATCAACTAAAACATTTCTCCAAATTTATATTTACTTTGCAATGGGACAAATTTTTCTTTACGGGGTAATCAATCATAAAACATGTGTTAAAAACAAGGTATAAGTTATATACTTAAGGCCATCACAGACAACTTTACATAACGACATAGTATAACGCGCAACCAATCTAGCACTAGCAGTATACGAGACGTCATATTGTTTGACATCCTTATCCGACATACGAGTTTTTGTCAAGAACGAATCTTTATGCTACACGCTATGCATTATGCGAATCCGTTTGTGATGGCCTTTACGCAGCGAAGGTGGACTATTGAGTAGTAAATAAAATTTAAAGGTGAATGCAAATGGGTGACTATCTGTTCCATCTCCAATATACATCGAATTCAGTAATGGTGACAAAATACCTGTGGTAGCCTGTGCGTATTTTGAATATAACTGAGTAGTCTTTGTTGTGGGTAGGATATTATATCGAAAAAAAAAAAAGGATTATAAAGAGATTAAGAAATATACTGTTATCACATAATATAGGGTGGCCTATAGCTGCTAAATGCTAATATTTTTTAAATAGAAATTGTAGCATATAGGTGGATCGGATAGGTCTATAATTTAAAATGATTTGGAGATATCAAGGAAGCGTAAAAACATATAAAAGTTACATTTTACTTCCCTCGCAAAAGGGAAATACTGTAAACCTACTTGGACACCTTTTTATCATTATATAATTTAGAAACTAATCAATATTTTGATCTGAAATTAAAAAAATATGTCACATATAAAAAAGATGATCGAAACAACATTATAAATTGATCTTGGGACCATGTTACCCCATGAAATAAAAGAGGGTATATATAATGTCTATTTTTTAACGTTTAAATGCAACTTTCATTAAAATTTCATGAAAAATTAAGCTACACAGTGTGGGAACATAAAAATATATTTCAAAGATATGGGGAAGTTATACTGATCATATAAGAATAAAAAGGAAAATTTCAAAACTAAAAACCTAAAAAAATATTATTCAGTTGGAACAAAGTCTTTGTCTTCATTATACTCGTCTTTTGAAACTTCACAGCGTTCACACATGTAATAAGGGTCTCTCCACTTTAGACATTGAACACATTTAATCCACTCTAATCTTCCTATGTAGTTTTTCCAGTTGCATTGGTAAATTCCACATTTGGCATTTGACTCGCTATTTCACTTTTCTCTAGGACGTAGTTGAACTATGGTTTTTATTTTTTTCCTATTTTGCCTCAATACACCGGAAGTTTGTTGAATTAACTTTGGGGCATTTTATAACTCACATCGAATGATCATTGTTTATTGCGGGGTCTATTGAATCAATTTCGGTTGCTGTATTTAAAGCAAAATTTTAGCCTGCAATTTTTTACTCCATTTTCTCTTTTATTGTTGCTCATTGTCAGTTCCCGGTGTACTTTTAAAAATTCCACCAAGGATGCATCTAGAGCTCTACCTATGGTTGCACTATCTTCGTCTGTTATTCCACCTAGAATTCTTATCAGCACTTGGGTTAGGTGGGTAAAGCCCCTAAAACCAGAAATTAGATTTTGTGCTACAGATTTGGAAATGCGATGCCATAATCTAGAAAGCAACAAAGAAGCTGCTCTTTTTTAAGATTGCCCGGATATCGACTTTCTTTTCTCCAGTTGTCGAGAATCTTTGTCCAACACCTTTTCATGGGTCTGAATACAGCCACATCAGGTGGTTGCACTAAATGCGTGGCATTAGCAAGAAATGGTGTCATGTAAATATTATCGATTTTGCAGGATTGGATTTTATTGCCTACAGTAACGGTAGTAGCTCTAGATTTTCGAGTCTCCTTAATATGAGGCAATCTTAAAAAAAACACATGTCGAAGAGATTCGTATCGAACCATCCGCTAGAACTGTAAATGTAAAATAGCAAAAATATATAATTTCTGCAGGTGCAAAACGGCCTACAAGAAGAATTGCTTTCGATTATGTCACAGGGTACCCTCCTGCGATCATGATTTCTGGGCCTCTACCCTCATCAGGCAGGCTTGCACTCAGGGAGATCTAAAATAACCGATTGCTCGATATGCCAAAATCGAAAACAAAACGTCAGTCATACTGGCATATAGTACTATATGCTAAGTGTAACACTTAGTGCCAATTGGTGCTTCGGTGGTTTCCGGCTTTTTTGGCAAAGTATGCACTAGCACCATCATGCGGAGAATAGATACTAAAATCGATAAAAATGTGCTTTCACACATCTTTATCAAAATGTATATATATATATATATATATATATATATATATATATATATATATATATATATTGCAATAACGGTTCTCACCCCCCATGGTTAGAGGAAATCCCCAATTGGCAACAATACCCAGTGTTTCCTCAATAGTGGCTTCCTCTTCGCTGGACAAAACTCTTGGATTCCCAACTAGTTCTAAATTCTTTCGAAGAAGCTTCCTAGTTAATGTTGCCCGTTATATTTGGTGCTCCATAGCATTCTCCATATCCTCGACCTTAAAATTACGATAGAGTTTGGAGCCCGGAGTTCTTTCATAATTTCTCAACATTTTTAATCCTTACAGAAAAAATAAATAAATTATAAAACAATGACGTGGGTGTTCAAGTTACCCCCGCGATGTTCAAGTAGCTCCGGTTTACGGTATTGTAATGGTGAAAAAGTCACCTTCCGAGATGTTTTTGGATTTTTACGTTTCAGGGTCACTAGATCTGGAAAAACATATTTTCTCAATTCCGTCGGTCTGTCGGTCTGTCTGTTTGCGGCATAGCTAAAAAACTACCTATCCGATCGAATACAAATTAACGGTCATATGTGGATGACCTGGTAACATTTTGGTACAAATCCAATATGCCAAAACAAAATAGCGGAATAGTGAAATGTTAAAAAAATTATTACTAAAAAACTACTTATTCAATGTATCTCAAATTTTGTATAAAAATAATGTATTATGTAGAAGTCAATTGCTAAATTGGAATCCAAGATGGCGGAGCAAAATGACCGCTTAGTAAAATTCAGCTTGAAAACTACTTAATAGACTGATTTCAAACTGTGTGCCATAAATAATTGTGGTATACAGATGAACTAGTACATTGGCTTTAGATGACTGGTAAAACTGTGGTACTAATTGAAGATGGCGGCTAAATAAAATATTTGTAATCGTGAAAAATCGCCCCGCCCCTCAGGTTTTTCATAACTTCACGTTTTAGCACCCCTAAATGCAAAAAAAAATATATTTCATCAATTCCGTCGGTCCGTCTGTCAGTTTGTCTGTCTGACTATCAGTTCACGGCATAGCTTAAAAACTACTAGTAAAACTGTAGTACTAATTCAAGATGGCGGAACAAAATGACGGTTAAGTAAAATATTTGTAATCGTGAAAAAATCACCCTGTTAGGTTTTACATATCTTCACGTTTTAACTTCCCTAGATGCTAAAAAATATTTTTTATCAATTTCGTCGGTCCGTCTGTCTGTCTGTCAGTTCCCGGCAGAGCTTAGAAACTACTTACCAGATTGACTTCTAATTTTAGTCAAAAATTAAGGGTCATATGGAAATGAAAAATCAGCCTGAAGATACTATTATTAAATAAATTTAATTTTTGTGCAAGAATTAAGTGTGATATAGAGAGAACAACTGGTAATGTTGTGGTACGAATTTAAGACGGCGAAACAAAATGGCGGTCAAATACAATTTTTAAAAAATCAACGTAAGAAAATCTTGCTTAACTGACTTTAATTTTTGTAGAAAAGTTAAATGTGGAAATGGGATAAACTGGTATGAATTCATTATGACGTAACAAAATAGCGGTATATGTCAATATAAAAACTACTATTGAGTTTTTTTTAAATTATGCCGAAAAGTGGCACATGTAGAAAGAAAATTGGTAAAATATTGGTAGCAATCCAATATGATGGAACAAAATGGCACCCAATAAAAATGTATGTCAAGACAGTACATGTAACACATATTTGCTGTGACTGTGTACTGAACTAAATTGGGTCACACTTCACTTCACTATTCCTAACAAATGGAAAAAAATCTTAATTAGGGAAGTTCCGGGTAAAGGAAATTTACCGATTTGTGGATATGTTTAAGATGTACTCTCTAAATACAGAGCGGATGTAGAAAAAAGCCGGTATCATGGATTTTCATACCTTTGGGGCCTTTAATAATATAATTTGTATCGCACGGCTTACACAAATTCAAAACCTAACTATGTCGCGCCTAGTTTTTATGACCAAAGCAACGTCGTCGGCAAAGCCCACAATCGTTACTCCCTCAGGCATTTCTATATGAAACAGCTTGTCATATAATATATTCCACGGGGTTGGACCCAAGACTGATGTTTGTGGAACTCCACTATTTATCCTCAAGACGTTGAAACCTCTTTACTTTCTAATATGATCTCTCTATCCGACAGATAGGATGCAATGACACGGATTAGACTTTCATCAATGTCAAAGTTTCTTAGCTCTTCCAGAATCAGTTGCCAAGATGCGCTGTTAAATGCATTTATAACATTTAATGTTATTAGGGTGCATAGCTTCCATCGTAGATGCGTGTAGTCTGCAGCTTCTTTTGCGATACTCTGGACTTCATTTATGGCGTCCACGGTCTGTTTGCCTTCCTTAAAACCAAATTGTCTCGCGGACAGACCACCAGTTCGCTCTAATTCCTCGTTAAGGCGCCCCAGGATTAGCTGCCCATAAAGCTTACCCTCTACTTCCAACAGGCATATCGGTCTGAATGATGAAGCGTTTTCTAGAGGTTTATCTTCCTTGCGCAAGGGCACAAGTTTTGCCATTTTTTATTCACTTGGGAAGTTTGCTTGGCCTACTAATTATTGTACAGTGATAGCATGTAGCTTGGCTGAGCTAATGATGCAGCTGCTTTGATTATCTCTGGCGGTATGCAACCCGGTCCTGGAGATTTATCGTTTTTCAGTTTCTTGCATCTGGCGTGTAAATCATTCACTGTAAAATTAACAAAACTATTATTACTATCACAGGTAAATATCACATCTGTATGTCTTGGAAATAGATGGCTTACAAATTCTTGCATGGTGTCCATGGTCAAATTCAATCTGGGGGGAAATCTAAGCATTCCCTTCATTACGAATTTGTATCCATCTCTCCATATCACAGTCTATGTCCCGACAGAGTGTTTTCCAACAATCCTTTTTGGCCTTCTTAATTCTATTTCTCAGTCTTGTTAGGTTTGTATTCCCCCGAATGGGTCAATTCTAGCATTTTTTATATAAGTTCTCTATTTTCTTTGGCAGTCTCTGCGAAGTTCAGCAATTTCATCATTCCACCAATAGGTAGCTTTCCTCCCTGGATACTTTTTTTCTCTTTGGCATCACGTTGTTCCAAATTTGAGTTAATGTCTCTGAGAATCTTTTTGCCGAAGAAAGTGAGTTCGGCAGTTCTCCCACTTTCTCCCGTTCCAGTTGAAGTTTTTCCCGATCAAGTTTTTTAACTTGTCATCCCACCTTTTGTGGTCTTAGCCTCGGTACTTGTAGGATCTGTGTAACGTCAAGCATAATGTGGATCACTCAATTCATTGTGATACACGTCAATAATCGTCAAACACTACACATTTTGTGATGCTTCTCCTGATATTTTCTGTTATGATCATTAGATCTAGTATGCAACCGTAATTTTGGTATCGAAAAGTGGGGTTTTCTCCCTCATTTATAATTACTAAGTTGTTTGCTGCAACCCACTCCGTCATAGTTTGGCCTCTTCTGTTCGTAAGATGCATACCCCATTGTGGAGATTCTGCGTGAAAATCAGCAGCTATTATAGCTTTTTCGTTAGTCGCTCTTATTAGTGTTTCTATTTCATGTAATGTATCCTCTAAGTCTTGAATTTCGTCATTTCCGGAAGAGTAGCAGTATGCAAGTGTATATTGTAAATTCAGCAGTTGTTATATGTGTGAATCCAAGCCCATCACCTTGCATTTTAACAGAAATGTTGCTATCTATGATTTTTATTGCAGTTTTAAAGTCTTCACCGTACAATCAATACAAAAGCAATTGCCATATCATGAGCTTGACGGCTCCTGTTACAATTTATTTGCAGGGCTCTTGTGCTCATTTTGATTACTCTGCGCCTGAGAAACCTCCATATTTCGCCTGTTTTGAAGCATTCCGCATTTCGAGTTGCCAATGGTGCCCTTCCTTCTGGCAATTCAGATAGAAGGATTGGTTGTGGCACTTGTGAGTCTTGTGTCCTTTCTTTCCGCACTTCATGCATATTCGTTTTCTGTCAGGTCCCTTACGCTGTGCTTTCACATGGCCAGTATCCCAGCACTTGATTTCTTTTTTCCTTTCCATGATTCTGCACCTTGTCCATCTGATCTCTCCTATATGAGTGAGTTTATTGGCATCAGTTTCATGCATAATCAGAGTGCCATTTTGTTTGGCACCGTATGCTGGGCGGAGTGCTCTGACCTCAAAGGATTCAGGTCTTGTCCCGATTACATTGCAGATTGCATCTGCATTTTCTTTCTCGTCCGCTACCTCATCCATTCCCTTAATGTGGAGGACTTTTTTTACTCACCAGAAGAGATCCTGTTGCTTCTGATATTTTTTCACTTAGCTATCTTTTCAAAACTTGTCTTTTATCGGCGCCGTTTTGAATTGTGAGGATAACCTCGCCATTCCTAGATTTCCTAAGGTTTTTTACTTCAACTCTTACTTCACTAGGGTTGACAGCTGATTTGATGGTTTTAGTAGATCGGCGTAGGACTTATTTTCCATTTTAACAAGTATTGCATCTTGATTTGGTTTCTTTATTCTTGTGTCTCCAGCATTTTGCTATGTGCTCGTTTTTTGACCTGATTTGTCCTCCATGCCATCTTTACTTTCGCTTGGAGCGATCTGTATATCCCAATTTAGACAGATGTGCCAGCAGACAAAAACATACGGACGATTATTAGCCCAGTAATATCATCCCTTTCCAAGAATAGCGAGTTTGGTTCTATTTTTTCTTATCATGTGCGCTTTAATCCAGGCTAAGTATTTGAAGAAACACTTATCCTCCTCATCACTGTTTGTATTCTTGCTATTAAGGATTGGGTAGTATATCCATCTGGAACTTTGATTGAAGGTTCCCTCATTATTTGGAATCAGTTGCCAAGATGCGCTGTTAAATGCATTTATAACATTTAATGTTATTAGGGTGCATAGCTTCCATCGTAGATGCGTGTAGTCTGCAGCTTCTTTTGCGATACTCTGGACTTCATTTATGGCGTCCACGGTCTGTTTGCTTTCCTTAAAACCAAACTGTCTCGCGGACAGACCACCAGTTCGCTCTAATTCCTCGTTAAGGCGCCCCAGGATTAGCTGCTCATAAAGCTTACCTTCTACGTCCAACAGGCATATCGGTCTGAATGATGAAGAGTTTTCTAGAGATTAATCTCCCTTGCGCAAGAGCACAAGTTTTGCCTTTTTCCATTCACTTGGGAAGTTTGCTTGGCCTGCTAGTTTATTGTACAGTGATATCATGTAGTGTGGCTAAGTTAATGCAGCTGCTTTGATTATCTCTGAAGGTATGCAACCCGGTCCTGGAGATTTATTGTTTTTCAGTTTCTTGCATGCGGCGTGTAAATCGTCCACTGTAAAATTAACAAAACTATTATTACTATCACAGGTAAATATCACATCTGTATGTCTTGGAAATAGATGGCTTACAAATAATGAGGTTCCCTCATTATTTGGAAAGCTTAGAGAATGCGATATAATCGCTACTTCTCCTTCACTTTTATTTGGCCGTCTGAGTCCGTCTCTGCCACCAAAGGCTCCTATTGCTCTGTTTACTACTTCGCGATTCGACTCGCTATTTTTGTTGCAAGGCAAAAGTATATCCCAGTTATCAGATGCATCCCAAATATAGCCAGTGTCTAATTTTACTTTGCTTGGAGAATATTTTCATTTCCCAGTCCTCTTCTCTTATTGCCTGAAAACATTCAACATTCAACATTCAAGTTTCATCTTTCTTAAGAGATCGTCTTCTCATCTCTAACTTCTGGACTCCGCTTCATTCCCCACACTTTTCTACTGTGTCTATCTCCCATTACTGCTCTCGAATATTTTGTTCTTTTTGCATATTCTTCGTAGCTTAATATTTTCCTTATCAAGCTTCGGTTGTATCTTTTATCAACTCCTTCTTTTTTTCAGCTTCAATGGTCCGGAGCTCCTTGCTTTACTGGTTTTCATGGTTCCGCTTGTTGCTTTACTTAAGGGGGAACTGCACCCAGTAATATGGATCATTTGCAAGCCTTCCGCCGCTGCAATATTATGTTAAAACTATAAGAGACATGTATTAGTTTCAAAGTGATTTTAATAGGGAAAAATCAAATCTAGAGATATAAAACAAAAGTAGATTTGTCCATTTTTGACCATTTTTCGACCACTTTTTGACGCACATGCCTTCGCATATAATTTGTTTTTCCACAAAATAGCTTTTTACCGCCTTACATTGATCCTTTGTCTACGTAACTGCAAAATTTGAAATGGTAAATCGTACTCATGTCTTTGTATTTCTGCAGCGCGTGAACCCTTTTGAACCCATTTTTAACCGAAATGTAATTTAAATTACCTATACATAACACATTTTTTTGAGGTCGGACGTGCAGGAAGTTTTTTTTAATGAGTAGGTACCTTTCATCTTACTTTCAACTCGATTAGACCTTGTCGCTGGTTATTCAGTTTTTGCGTGCAGTTCTCCCTTAACCAATTTTCCAAACCCTTAGACTGTAGCTTTTCAACTTGGAAATAAAGTCTACTGCTAATTTCGCAAAATTCTTTTTTCGGTTTATATGTTTCTTTAAGAAGTTAGTAATCATACTTTTCAGCGTACTCTTGAAAGTATCTCCGTGTTCCTTATAAGGCTTTTTGTCTTGGACAGGTGGGCCTTCCAACCTCTTTTTTTAGCTGATTTCTCCTCTAATGTGATCTCTAGTACATTTTGATCTTCGAGGTTGGGCAGTGAAAGAGTTCTATTTCTTGGTGGTGTCCTCTTAATCGAACGCCTTCTTGCAAAAGGGTCGTCTCTTTCCGTAGATTTGTTTGATGTTTGCCGAAACTGGCGTTCGTCCAACTCTATTTTGTGTTCTCTGGTGAGAACTACATCTCTAAAACGAATTTATTGTCCACTCATCAATCTCGTCCATATTCTTCGCCGGGTCGTGTATGTGCAGCAAGTGGTCCCCACCGCCCTGATTTTTATTTGTTAAACATATCTATATTGGTCCGTTGTTTGGTGGATCCGACCATTTCCCTGTTTCGAAAAATATATTTCCGGGAACCGGGCTACCCATAGGCTGGTCTATACTTGGAATTTTCATCATGTATCCCTCATGTCCTGGAGGCATGCCATAGTCGTCTTAGTGAAGTTCGTCCGATGAAGAATGATTTTGAATGATCTATATATATATATATATAAATATATATATAAATATATAATATATATATATATATGTATATATATATATATATATATATATATATATATATATATATATATATATATATATATATAATCTATATATATATATATATATATAATATATATATATATATATATATATATATATATATATATATATATATATATGTATAAATATATATATATATATATATATATATATATATATATATATATATATATATATATATATATATATATATATATATATATATATACCTAGCCCTCGTTTCCTAATAGCATCGGGACCGGGATAAACAAGAGTTGGCCAAGAGGGGCCGATAGAAAAGAGGAAGAGAGTGTGGTCTCATCCAAAGCCAAGTTGAAGCAAAGTCAGATCATAGGAAGAGAAAAAGAGTACGTCAGTCCATGGCAATGGCTTTGGCAAAGGCTTTTGGGGGGGCTTATTCCCCCTCACTCTATCTGTGACCGCTCCTAACCAGGCTCGTGAAGACCTGGTCGTTCCCCTATCCGCCACCCGGGGACGTGCCTGATAGGTACTCAACCCACAGGTATATAAAACAAGCTATGAAATTATCTAGCATATACCCTCTCGTTTAATTATTATATATATATATATATATATATATATATTTATGTATATATATATATATATATATATATATATATATGTATACATATATATATATATATATATATATATATATATATATATATATATATATATATATATATATATATATATATATATATATATATATATATATATATATATATATATATATATATATATATATATATATATATATATATATATATATATATATATATATATATATATATATATATATATATATATATATATATATATATATATATATATATATATATATATATATATATATATATATATATATATATATATATATATATATATATATATATA
Organism: Kuschelorhynchus macadamiae; assembly: GCA_030620095.1. Lineage (NCBI taxonomy): Eukaryota > Metazoa > Arthropoda > Insecta > Coleoptera > Curculionidae > Kuschelorhynchus > Kuschelorhynchus macadamiae. The sequence goes on from JAUTXW010004235.1 coordinate 642,962, forward strand.
TATACAACAAAAATTAATAAACATCGATACACCTATATTCGGTACATCGAAATGAGATATATCGATGTGATAAATTATCGGTACATTATCATCCATGTTTTTAAAATATAGGTGTGAATTTATCAATAATCACGATCTTTTGTATGTATAATAAATACTCAGCATGTAGCAATCAACGATGTAAAGGAAGCTCTCTTATCATGTCAATGCTTTAAAGAGTTTATATATTTTTCTGCTATTTATCAGTGTAGAAACAAAGTAATACTAATGTTAAAATTTTCAGTTCATTCGGTTTCTTACTATTGGCGAAAAAAATATAATTATAGATAATCCTTAATTTCTTAAAAAAGCAGGTATAAATAACCTAATCAAAATAAAACTACAAATAAACACATAGTATAAATACAATTTTAATAAACTATATAATCAACTTAAAAATTAAAAAACTTTGAATAAAAACATAGCTGCATAGTTATGGACAATATAAGATGTGTTGCAATAATAATAAAATAAAATGACAAACCGGCAAATAGAACAAAGCTCAAAGCAATTTCATTTATTTTTAGAAGCACCTATTAAGAAAAGAAATGCCCTAAAAACTAATCATAATATCAATATCTTCATACATCGAAAGACATTGTGCACCTCTGTATACAGATGTCTGGAAACGGTCAAATATCTCAAAAACCACTCAACCGATCTAAATCATATACGGTGATTAAGCATTACCGAATTCTCTCGACCCTTTGGTGTATACCGCAATGTTGTTAGAATTTCAGTTTTTCGGCAAACTAACCTAACTTTTTTTTTAAGGGTGATTTATTCCTCGTATTGTCCTTAGTCTAACTCAAAAATTGCCAACTTTTATCTTGATGCGTTAAATGTTAAATTTATCAAATGTTTTTAAAAATACATTGACAAATTAGGAATTAAAAAACTAAAACTAAAATATTGTAATAATTAATAGGATGTTGAAAATGTTGTCAATGCCAGCTTGACGGTATCCTAAAGGGCCAATAATTTCTCGAATAGTGTTTTGGAGCCCTTCCGTGCATATACGGCGGAGCCCCATCATGTTGGAATCATACGTGGCCAAAACCATTAGGAAAAATATCATTTAATGCTGGAATAATTTGGTTTTTCAACAGCTGTAGATAATTAATATTTCATATTTATATATTCGTATTTCCTTGAAAGAAAAAGGATCCAATAAGGCGACTACCTAGTACGCCAGCCGACACATTGACTTTTTCGGGAAATTGCATATGCCTAAACGGTTTTATAAACCGGTATAATTGTCGTTATTGGTCTGTAAACAATCCACATTGGATGATGGAGATCCATACGCAATTTCCTGAAAAATTGAATGTGTGGGCTGGCATTTTAGGTAATCGCATTATTTTCATTTTTCATTCAAGGAAATATGAATGGGATACTTTATCTACAGCTGTTGGAATATATATATATATATATATATATATATATATATATATATATATATATATATATATATATATATATATATATATATATATATATATATATATATATATATATATATATACATATACATATATATATATATATATATATATATATATATATATATATATATATATATATATATATATATATATATATATATATATATATATATATATATATATATAAAATATCTTGTGTTTTCTTGAACCGTTTTTTTATACCCTGTAGAACTTTTTTGGGTTTTAGTTTGGAATAGACGTTATCAAATTCCCTCGACCCTTTGGTGCATACCGCAATGTTGGCAGATTTTCAGTTTTTCGGCAAACTAACCTAACTTTTTTTTCAAATCAAATGATATGTTTTTTAAGCTTGATTTATTCCTCGTATCATCCTTAGTATAACTTCAAAATTGCAAACTTTTATCTTGATTCGTTAAATGTTATATATTTATATATATATATATATTTAAAATTATATGAATAATAAATTGTTTAGTATAAAAGAGTTTTTATTTTCCCAAAAATGTTTTACTTATATATATATATATATATATATATATATATATATATATATATATATATATCATATATTTTTATAAGTACTTTCTTGGGATGAGGTTCGTGGATTGAACAAAGAAACTTTAATTGACGTTTCGCCTGTCCATTTCAGGCTTTTTCAAAATATTTAATTCTGCACATCTAAAAATTAAATACAAAAAGTGTATATATGTAAGTTAATAAATAAAAACAATTAGGTATAACGGCACGCACTAAAATTATTAAAACATTTATTTAAAATAGTACAGTACATACCTTGAGAAAGATGTTCTTTTACCTTGCTTGGCAGTGTGGAGGTAAGTGATACACTGGTTAAAGAATTCTATTGTTTTTTTTTTTTTATATATATCCTTTAGTTTTTTTGATTATATTAACAATGTAGAACTATTTGTGGATACGGGTTGTTTTAAAAGTATTTGTGTGAGTCTGACAGTATACAGTATGTATTTATGATTGATGGAAAATAGTTTATAACAATTGAATTAAATTAGATTGTGATATATTTGGCTGAGATTGTCAATGTCTTTCCGATCGTTTACTGTATTTTTTTCTTTTTTTATCTCGACCATTTCTTTGAATGTCAGTTTATGGTAATGTTGTTCTTTTGATAAGACCGTTGTACTCGAAAAATCAAATTCATGTTTCATGTCTCTTTCATGTTTATGTAGTGCTGTGGAAGCATTTTTTGTATATTTATGCCCATTTAGTCTATTTGATAGGTATTGTGTGGTCATGCCTATATATTTTTTGGGGCAGTTTAGGCAGGGAATGCTGTAAACTACGTTTGATTGTTTTTTAATTGGTGTCTGACTTTTTAGTGGTGTATATAAAGATTTAAGGGTATTGTTAGATTTGTGGCATACGGTTATGTCGTGTTTACCGAGAATGTGTTTAATCTTTTCAGAAAGACCTTCAGTGTATGGTAAAGATATGTATGTAGTTGTTTTATTGTTGTCATGATTATTTACAATATGTTTTGTGGCATTGTATAATTTTTGGGTTCTTCGCTTTATAATTCGTTCGATGGCTTTTAATGGGAAATGATTTTTTAAGAGAGTATTTTTAACTTTATTTAGAATGTCAACTCGGTATATAGGTGATGTTAGTGTTAGTGCACGGTCAACTAATCCTATCATCACGGAGTTTTTTTGACATTTTGGGTGACTGGAATTATAATTAAGGTAGCGGGAGGACCAGGTTTTTTTGGTGTACCACTTAGTTTTAATGCCATTTGTTTTGTGGTCTCTTATTAATGTTAAATCCAAAAAGTTTATAGCACCATCATTTTCTATTTCGGAAGTAAACTGCAATTTTGGATGAAAATTGTTAAAGAGGGAGATAATTTCCGTTGTTTTATTTTTTGGTATGGCTAATAAACAATCATCCACGTACCTTTTAAAAAATAATATTGGTACATTGGCTTTTTGTAACACTGTTTCTTCTAGATATTCCATTACTATTTGGGCTGCGGTGGAAGAGATGGGTGAACCCATTGCACATCCGTCAAGTTGTTGGTAGTAATCATCTTTGTATTGGAAATAGTTGTTCGAAAGAATGAGATCTATCCCTTCTATGAATTCTGTGCAAGTGAGTGTTGTGTGATTCTTTATCTGATTCCATTTTTCTTTAATGATTTGTTTTAAAAGTTTAGTCGGAATGTTTGTATATAAGGATATTACGTCTAGAGAGATGAGTTGGAAATTATTTGGTATTTTAAGGTTGTCTATAAACTTTTTAAATTCAAACGAATCTTTAATGTAATAATCATTTCTGCCTGTAATTTTTGATAAGCAATTTGATAAAAAACTTGAAAGTTTGTAGAATGGTGACTGAATATAGGAAACAATGGGTCTCATAGGAATGTCGGGTTTGTGAAGTTTAGGCATTCCATAGAATTTTGGTGGAACAGAATTATGTATTTTTAATGATTTGGCTTCTTTTTCGGATATGTGATTACGTTTTAACAGTTTTTCTATGAACGAGTTATTTTTGGATTGAAGAGATTTCGTCGAATCAAATCTCATTTTTTTATATGTGTTTTTGTCATCAAGAAGTGCATTAATTTTGTTGTTGTAATCAATGGTATTCATTATTACAGTCTTGTTACTTTTGTCTGGCTTTAAGACTGTTATCTGCGGATTTGTTTTTAAAAAATATTTACATTTTTTTGCTTGCTTTGATAGTTTTTTTTGAGTTTTGTTTTGCTGTATTTTTTTGTGTCTTATTTTAATTTTATGGTTGGTAATGACATTAACAATCTCTGACCGGATACTATCTTTTTGTTCAGATGGTTTATTGTAAATAGCTGACTCGATAGAAGCAATGTAATCTATTGTTGGTAAATTGTATTCTTCACTAACAGGTAGAGAAAATTTTTCACCTAGGGCTAGTGTTTCTGCAATTTCGTTTGGGATATGCGTATCTGAGATGTTTTCTAGCCAGTTATTGGTATCGATTTTATCGTTGTTGGTTTGTATAGTTTTATATAAATTATTAAATTTATTATTATTTTTTTGTTTGACTCGTTTGAAAATAGTTTCTGCTTTTTGTTGTTCAAGTTTTAGGAATGTATCCACAGTTTTGTGTGGTAGAATATTTTTTATTTTATTTTTGCCATTTTGTAAACTTTGACTAAGGTTATTAATAGATTTTGTTGTTTCTGTAATTAGGAGATTTAGTATTTTTAATTTAGTATTATTAATGACATCGAAAAATTTGCTCTCAAGGTACTTACTTGTAAAACATATATGTGTGGTATGTAAATTTAAAAATTTTGGAAAAATATTTGTACTTTTGCATCTCAATAGAAATATTCGTCTATTTTTCTGATTAGCAATCTTCTTGTATATTCTTGAGATGTGCTTCAGACAGGTTGTTGTTTCTGAACCATAGGAATTTGTTATTTCTTCAAAAAACTTCATTTTGTGTTATAGCAACTTTCACCCTTGCCAATATATATATATTTTTATATTTCTCTTCTTGAACCTTACAATTTATAAATATCAAGTACTTTCTTGGGATGAGGTTCGTGGATTGAACAAAGAAACTTTAATTGACGTTTCGCCTGTCCATTTCAGGCTTTTTCAAAATATTTAATTCTGCACATCTAAAAATTAAATACAAAAAGTGTATATATGTAAGTTAATAAATAAAAACAATTAGGTATAACGGCACGCACTAAAATTATTAAAACATTTATTTAAAATAGTACAGTACATACCTTGAGAAAGATGTTCTTTTACCTTGCTTGGCAGTGTGGAGGTAAGTGATACACTGGTTAAAGAATTCTATTGTTTTTTTTTTTTTTTTTATATATATCCTTTAGTTTTTTTGATTATATTAACAATGTAGAACTATTTGTGGATACGGGTTGTTTTAAAAGTATTTGTGTGAGTCTGACAGTATACAGTATGTATTTATGATTTATGGAAAATAGTTTATAACAATTGAATTAAATTAGATTGTGATATATTTGGCTGAGATTGTCAATGTCTTTCCGATCGTTTACTGTATTTTTTTCTTTTTTTATCTCGACCATTTCTTTGAATGTCAGTTTATGGTAATGTTGTTCTTTTGATAAGACCGTTGTACTCGAAAAATCAAATTCATGTTTCATGTCTCTTTCATGTTTATGTAGTGCTGTGGAAGCATTTTTTGTATATTTATGCCCATTTAGTCTATTTGATAGGTATTGTGTGGTCATGCCTATATATTTTTTGGGGCAGTTTAGGCAGGGAATGCTGTAAACTACGTTTGATTGTTTTTTAATTGGTGTCTGACTTTTTAGTGGTGTATATAAAGATTTAAGGGTATTGTTAGATTTGTGGCATACGGTTATGTCGTGTTTACCGAGAATGTGTTTAATCTTTTCAGAAAGACCTTCAGTGTATGGTAAAGATATGTATGTAGTTGTTTTATTATTGTCATGATTATTTACAATATGTTTTGTGGCATTGTATAATTTTTGGGTTCTTCGCTTTATAATTCGTTCGATGGCTTTTAATTCCGGTATTAAGGTAGCGGGAGGACCAGGTTTTTTTGGTGTACCACTTAGTTTTAATGCCATTTGTTTTGTGGTCTCTTATTAATGTTAAATCCAAAAAGTTTATAGCACCATCATTTTCTATTTCGGAAGTAAACTGCAATTTTGGATGAAAATTGTTAAAGAGGGAGATAATTTCCGTTGTTTTATTTTTTGGTATGGCTAATAAACAATCATCCACGTACCTTTTAAAAAATAATATTGGTACATTGGCTTTTTGTAACACTGTTTCTTCTAGATATTCCATTACTATTTGGGCTGCGGTGGAAGAGATGGGTGAACCCATTGCACATCCGTCAAGTTGTTGGTAGTAATCATCTTTGTATTGGAAATAGTTGTTCGAAAGAATGAGATCTATCCCTTCTATGAATTCTGTGCAAGTGAGTGTTGTGTGATTCTTTATCTGATTCCATTTTTCTTTAATGATTTGTTTTAAAAGTTTAATCGGAATGTTTGTATATAAGGATATTACGTCTAGAGAGATGAGTTGGAAATTATTTGGTATTTTAAGGTTGTCTATAAACTTTTTAAATTCAAACGAATCTTTAATGTAATAATCATTTCTGCCTGTAATTTTTGATAAAAAACTTGAAAGTTTGTAGAATGGTGACTGAATATAGGAAACAATGGGTCTCATAGGAATGTAGTAATGGAATATCTAGAAGAAACAGTGTTACAAAAAGCCAATGTACCAATATTATTTTTTAAAAGGTACGTGGATGATTGTTTATTAGCCATACCAAAAAATAAAACAACGGAAATTATCTCCCTCTTTAACAATTTTCATCCAAAATTGCAGTTTACTTCCGAAATAGAAAATGATGGTGCTATAAACTTTTTGGATTTAACATTAATAAGAGACCACAAAACAAATGGCATTAAAACTAAGTGGTACACCAAAAAAACCTGGTCCTCCCGCTACCTTAATTATAATTCCAGTCACCCAAAATGTCAAAAAAACTCCGTGATGATAGGATTAGTTGACCGTGCACTAACACTAACATCACCTATATACCGAGTTGACATTCTAAATAAAGTTAAAAACACTCTCTTAAAAAATCATTTCCCATTAAAAGCCATCGAACGAATTATAAAGCGAAGAACCCAAAAATTATACAATGCCACAAAACATATTGTAAATAATCATGACAACAATAAAACAACTACATACATATCTTTACCATACACTGAAGGTCTTTCTGAAAAGATTAAACACATTCTCGGTAAACACGACATAACCGTATGCCACAAATCTAACAATACCCTTAAATCTTTATATACACCACTAAAAAGTCAGACACCAATTAAAAAACAATCAAACGTAGTTTACAGCATTCCCTGCCTAAACTGCCCCAAAAAATATATAGGCATGACCACACAATACCTATCAAATAGACTAAATGGGCATAAATATACAAAAAATGCTTCCACAGCACTACATAAACATGAAAGAGACATGAAACATGAATTTGATTTTTCGAGTACAACGGTCTTATCAAAAGAACAACATTACCATAAACTGACATTCAAAGAAATGGTCGAGATAAAAAAAGAAAAAAATACAGTAAACGATCGGAAAGACATTGACAATCTCAGCCAAATATATCACAATCTAATTTAATTCAATTGTTATAAACTATTTTCCATAAATCATAAATACATACTGTATACTGTCAGACTCACACAAATACTTTTAAAACAACCCGTATCCACAAATAGTTCTACATTGTTAATATAATCAAAAAAACTAAAGGATATATATATAAAAAAAAAAAAAACAATAGAATTCTTTAACCAGTGTATCACTTACCTCCACACTGCCAAGCAAGGTAAAAGAACATCTTTCTCAAGGTATGTACTGTACTATTTTAAATAAATGTTTTAATAATTTTAGTGCGTGCCGTTATACCTAATTGTTTTTATTTATTAACTTACATATATACACTTTTTGTATTTAATTTTTAGATGTGCAGAATTAAATATTTTGAAAAAGCCTGAAATGGACAGGCGAAACGTCAATTAAAGTTTCTTTGTTCAATCCACGAACCTCATCCCAAGAAAGTACTTGATATTTATATATATACATATATACAAAAATACATGGTATATTCAAGTTATATATTTTTTAATGGAAAACACTGTTTGTTACATCATATATCGATTTTTTTCCAAGAGTAAATAACACCGAAAATATTTAAACAAAAATTAATCAACTAAACGATAAAGAGCAAATTTATGATGCATTGATCTGTTGTTATTAAAATCTTGTCATTTAGTTTAGGAAAGTTAATTTCCCAACTCGAACAACCTTGGGGTGGTGACTCCCCCCCAACCCACCTATACTTTCGTCCGTGATTTTCAGCATAATACGGAGTAATAACTGCATTAAAGTTTACTATACCCTCATGGAAGCTTCTTAATAATTTGGGTTTTTCTTAATAAATGTAGCGGTACCATCAATTGAATTAATCATATTATTATCATTTATGAGAACAGTAGGTAGATATTCAAAAACGCAAGAATGGATTTTGTATTACCACGTTTTTGTTTATTTAATCCCCTGTTTGTAAATCTCTTTCAAATCTTGTAACTAATTTTTCACATAATTGATTAACATTTTTAATGCTTGGAGGGATATTTAAAAATACAAATTGTGATTTTTTAGTCAACATTTCAAAATTCAACAATGAAATGTTTGGAGTCATCTTTACACAGTGCTTTGAATTGACTGGCATTATTTTATGTATATTTGGATTGATGAACTTTGTAAAATGATACCTTTTATTTATCAAGTACTTTCTTGGGATTAGGTTCGTGGATTTAAACAAAAAAAACTTTAATTGACATTACGCCTGTCCATTTCAGGCTTTTTCAAAATATTTATTTTTGCACATCTAAAAATTAAATACGGAAAGTGTATATACGCAAGTTAAAAAATAAAAACAATTAGGTATAACGGCACGCATTAAAATTATTAAAAACATTTAGTTAAACAGTACATACCTTGAGAAAGATGTTAATTTGCCTTGCTTGGCGGTGTGGAGGTAAGTGATACACTGGTTAAAGAATTCTATTGTTTTTTATATATATCATTTAATTTTTTTGATTATATTTACATTGTAGACACTATCGGAACCCGTATCCACCAATAGTGTCTACAATGTAAATATAATCAAAAACATTAAATGATATATATAAAAAACAATAGAATTCTTTAACCAGTGTATCACTTACCTCCACACCGCTAAGCAAGGCAAATAACATCTTTCTCAAGGTATGTACTGTACTATTTTAACCAAATGTTTTTAATAATTTTAATGCCTGCCGTTATACCTAATTGTTTTTATTTTTTAATTTGCGTATGTACACTATCTGTTTTTAATTTTTAGATGTGCAAAAACAAATATTTTGAAAGAAACGTCAATTAAAGTTTTAATCCCAAGAAAGTACTTGATATTTATATATATATATATATATATATATATATATATATATATATATATATATATAAATAAATTATAATAGTACCTATATGTTTGACCCTGGAAGAAATTCTAAATAAGTACGCCTACGTTTCTACTCTTTCTCGCAATGCCTCACAATATCTGAAGAACCGAATAGGTACGAAAAAAGGTACATGTTGAGCATTTATTAATATTTCTAATATCCTTAACTCGTAAGGTGCAGTTTAGTTTATATTTTTAAAACACTAACATTCTGCGACCTTGGTTACGTCTGATCGAGTATTATTGTGATAGTCCACGTTTTGTACCGAAACCGCTGTTTCGATGAGTGGTGTGACATCAAAACAAGGTGGCACGGGATGTATACGTCAACTCGTGGGAAACCAGACGTATAGGCGCCTCCGCTATTGAATTACTAGTATTAAATATCGTTAGCGGTATCATAAAAAAAAAACACAATTTTATGTATTGATAAGAAGGTTATTGATACGAGTGTATTGGCATTTATTCGCAACCTCATTAACGCACTAACGTGTTCGACGGCTACGAGTCAAACCTCACGTACGCCAAGAAGAAAGCTACCCTACCACTTCTTGGGCTTCAGACTTTTTTATCTTAATCATTCGCTCGCCTTATTACGGTAGATGAATAATGACGTAACATATCAAGTGGTTCAAATGGCCTCTCCATTTAATAGCGAGGTTAAGCAAATTGGCGCGGGATCGCTTGATTAGAATAGGGACTGGTTGGCTGGCTGGTGTAAAACTTAAATACGTTTATTTCTATAAGGAATGTTCAATAATTCATGTTTTAATTAGGTCTATACCACTGATTTTTGTGCTTGTTATTTGAGTTTGAAATATATAGTGGTGCCAATCTACCCGTAATTTTTCTGAAAAAGAAACCTCTATAAGTTGACAATCTATTAAATATATATATATATATATATATATATATATATATATATATATATATATATATATATATATATATATATATATATATATATATATATATATATATATATATATATATATATATATATATATATATATATATATATATATATATATATATATATATATATATATATATATATATATATATATATATATATATATATATATATATATATATATATATATATATATATATATATATATATATATATATATATATATATATATATATATATATATATATATATATATATATATATATATATATATATATATATATATATATATATATATATATATATATATATATATATATATATATATATATATATATATATATATATATATATATATATATATATATATATATATATATATATATATATATATATATATATATATATATATATATATATATATATATATATATATATATATATATATATATATATATATATATATATATATATATATATATATATATATATATATATATATATATATATATATATATATATATATATATATATATATATATATATATATATATATATATATATATATATATATATATATATATATATATATATATATATATATATATATATATATATATATATATATATATATATATATATATATATATATATATATATATATATATAATATATATATATATATATATATATATATATATATATATATATATATATATATATATATATATATATATATATATATATATATATATATATATATGTATATAGATATATATATAGAGTGATAATATAATCTTGACCGACTAGCACAGCAGAGTACAAATATTGGTTAAACGGTCTGTATAAAGGCTGGTTAAAAGAAGACTCTTTTCTACTATGCCGAGCTTTCGGAAATCTTTATTTCCTTCTGCAAGGCTACAAAATAGAGTTAATGGAAAGGAAACATTATAAAATCTATGAGCTAAACTTACTTGTATAATGAGTACAGTTAAGATAATTGATTATTATTAGTATAATATTATAAAATAACACCAAACGTCTTGTTGTTGACAGCCAAATGAGGTGATGAGCAGAGCTGTGAGTAACTTGATGAAAAAGATACTACTTTTAAAATTGGGAAAAAAGTAACTATAATAAAGATACTTTTGTAAACTGACTTGTAACTTTTACTTTTGAATGTAGTATGCTTCAAAAGTATCTATAGTTACTTTTGAAGTAACTAGTCACTTTAAAAGTAGCAAGTTACTTTTAATAGTAACTAGATACTTGAAGTAACTAGTTAATTAATTTCGAAGAAGCCATTATTAAAAACAGGTTAGAATACACGTATCCGAGAAAAAAACGGTCACAAAAAATAAATAGAAAAATTGATAACTACGGATTTTTACGGATATCACTGGAAGTTTTCCAAATAATATAAACATTCATTTAACGATATCTCATTTCATCTCATCTCACAAATATGTGTAACTTTTTCGTATATTCTGCTCGATGTTGTATCACTTACGGTTCGAAATAATTCTGGAGTGTGTCTTCTTACCTAGGGTCCTAGCAATAATTTAGGAATACATAGACTTGATTAAAATATCGCGAATTAGCCATACTTTCCTTAGTCTAAAAGTTAATATTAAGAAAGATACAAGGTAAGTTAAAATTTTATTATCGATTTTTTAAAATAATATCCCTGGTTTGTGAGATAATAAAGTGAAAATTGGTGATAACGGATTTTTATAGCCAGTAATAACAATACGCCTTCAATTTTGATGTAACTTGTAGAGGGCGCTACGAGCTATGCTATGACCAAAGCAACCATTTACTCTCACAACAGAGGTAAAACGAAAAACTAGTTGCTTCTGAAGTAAGGGAGTCATTCCAAAGTAACTTGACATTGAACTAGATATTTTAACCGCGTTACCTTGAAAATAACTTGATGCTCTTAAAATGTACTTTAAAAGTAAATAGTTACTAGTAACTAGTTATTTTTCAAAAGTAATTAGTTACTTTTAAAGCAACTAGTTACTCTCAAAGCAACTTAGTTGAAATATCTAGTTACTTTTAGAAAGTAAAGAAGAACTAGCTACTATTTTTCATAGAATAACTAGTATCTTTGAGTATCCAGTTAGATTTTTCAGAAAGTAACTAGATATTTTTTTGAAGCAACTTTCACAGCTCTGGTGATGAGACAGAAGACAATGAAAATTGTACAATTGTAATAAGGTAAAAAAAAAATATATATATATATATATATATATATATATATATATATAATACGAAAAATGTAGTTTTTTTGATTTAATGGACAATGGTATTACAAGTGTCAATTATACCCTTCTATATTTAAGATTATCCTATTTGTTTGTGTCAATTTTTTTTAGAAATCATAGTTAATGACATGTTATTTGAAGAAGAAAAAGAAGAATTTTAGAATTGACATGGGCGCATCAGCGAATATGAGCCATTTAGCGCCCAGTTTCTAAGTTTTATAGTTTGCCATATAGTAGTAATTCTTTTCAATATTCTAGAATTGATGAAAAGTTGTTTTCATTTGGGAGGTCTTTTGGAGTATTATGATTTAAATTATATTTTATTCTTATATTATTGTAGGTAGGGCATTCTTATAAGATATTTTTTATAGTGTTTGAGTATGACAGTCCTGACAGAGAGCGGGATTTTCCCTTTTTAGCAGATATTCATGTGTATATTTTGAGTGTACCATAAGGCATCTATTTAAGATACATTGTTCTTTACGATTGTAATGAGTTGTTGGAATCTCTGAAAAAAAAAATTGGTTTTATTTCATACAATTTATTTCTATTTTTTTGTTGGTCCCAATCAGCTTGGACCCATTGTTGGGTCAATTGTTTAAAAGGAGGGATTAGATCTTTTTGTGTGTAAAGGTGTAAGCATGGTCTCCCGTCTGTGAGTGCTTCTTTGGCCAGTTGATCGGCCTTTTCACTGCCCATGATTCCAACATGGCTGGGAATCCATAAGAATACTATTTTAATGTTTTCTCTATGGAGGTCGGTAAGAAGATTTTTAATGTCTATTACTAAATGATGTTTGTATTGGAAGCCTTGTATAATTCTAATAGAGTTAATTGAGTCAGTTGCAATTAGCCAGTAGTGAATGTTTGATGATTTTATATATTCTAGGGATTGCATGAGTATTTATTCAGTTTGTATTTATCCTGTCCCAAGGAACAATAAAAGGCACATCCTGCACATTTCCTCGTTTTAGATTCATCTGTGAAAATTAAGTTATATCTTTTGTATTGGGCGTTGATTTTATTTTTAATTTAGATACAATTATAGAGGCTGAAGATGACTTTTTGTCATATTTTGGGAGTGAATAGTCATAATAGATATGGGGAAAATTCCAAGGAGTAAATTTATGTAATGGAGACGTAGAATAAGGAGGTAGAGAAAAATTATGTTTCCTAGATAATAGGTATTAACGAGCATTGGAGCCTAGGGTGGTTTTAAGATTTTCGTAGTATTGAAGAGAAAGGAGGTTATTAAAGAATTTATTGTGTGTCTCAATAAAAAGTCTGAACCAGAGGTTAGCAGCATACTTCATCAGAAGGTAAGTTCTTCTATGAGTAAGAGACATAGTTTTGGTAAGACACTGAAAGCTCGTTATTGGTGTTGTTCGAAAAACGCCGCAAGCCAGTCGAAGGCAACCTGATTGAATAGGGTCTAATTTTGGGATACAGGAGGTTCGAGCCGAGGAGTAGATTATACTGCCTTAATCTAGTTTCGGTTGAATTAAGGATTGGTATAATTTAAGAATAGTGTGGGAGTCAGATCCCCATTTCGAGTTTGAAAGCATTTTAAGTAGGTTCAGATCTGATAAACATTTGGCTCGAAGATGATTTATATGATTATTCCACTTGTACTAATTATCTCAGAAATCTAGCACTTTCCTGTTTAGGAATGGAATCATTTAGTGATAAGTTGTTTATTCTGGGGCATGATCTTTTTCTACAGAAGTGGACTGTTGATGATTTTATGGGAGAAAAGATGAATCCATGTGTGTCTGAGAATTTAGATAATGCATTTAGACCAATTTGTAGTTGTCTACTCTGGAGCTGGATGAGGCATAATAGATGACTAAGTCATCTGCATATAATCTATATGATATATGAGGAGGAACAAATTTGTTAGTGGCAGTTAGGGCAATTAAGAATAATGATGGACTTATAACAGAACCTTGGAGTATACAATTTTCAAGGGGGTAAGTATCAGAAAGTACTTTGTCCAGTTTTACCCGAAATGATCTATTATGTAAGAATCCTTTGATGAATTCAGGGAGGGTTCCTCTAAAGCCCCAATCATGTAGTGTTTTGAGAATCCCATATTTCCACGTAATGTCAAAGGTTTTATTTAAATCTAGAAATACTGCAACTACTGTGTATGTCTATCCTACGAGATGGTCAAAAGTGGAGTGGTTTTTTCGAAATCCATATTGATGTTTGGTCAGTAGTAGGTTCTTTTCCAAAAAACACATTAGCCGGAAATTTACCATCCTTTCCAAAACTTTTCCTAAATGGTTATTAAGAGATATAGGAGGAAAACCAGATGTGATAATTTTTGGTTTATTCGGTTTGTGGATGGGGATTAATGTAGACTTTTTTTGACCAAATCAGGTTGTAAATTGCTAATAGAAAGTCCAGAGCGTTAGAAGGAAGATTTTTTATCATAGGAATTAAAATTCCACTGGTGCTGTATTTTGACAGTTTGATAAGGCATATTTTAATTCCTCCATAGTGAATATTCCCTTCTTTTTGATCTCACCAATATGTTTATAGAAAGAAAATTGAGGAGATGTGCAATTCCTTTTTCTCGAAAATTTCGTTTATATCGACTTGACTAATAATGGAGCGTTGGTGTACATCCTCCTAAACGTTTAACAATGACAAATATTATCAAACATATAAATATAATTATCATTACTATAATTAAAGGCGTTTGTAATATGGGTCGTCGCAAACTTTGCTAATCAGTATTGATCTGGATTGATCTGCGATGACCCATATCACAAACGCCTTTAATTATAGTAATAATAATTATATTTATATGTTTGATAATATTTGGTATTGTTAAGAGTTTAGGAGAACGCACACCAATGCTCTATTATTAGTCAAGTCGATGACAAGAAATTTGCGAGCTTTTGTAGAAAATAAGGTGATGCCTCTTGTAAAGAGTTTTTTAATATCATTTATCTACCCTGACCTCTCACTAAGAGTTTCAAAACAATTTTCAAAAACCTTAAAGGGAACGGGGAATTTGTTAAGGTTTTCAGAATATCACTAGTGTAGTCTGAAATAATGCAGCTCTGTTTTACTATTATCCTTCAATGTGCTCAAATGGCACGAAACAAGTAAATAGCACAAATATAACAAAATGCTATAAAAAATATTTAATATTACACCTCGCCCAGGTTAAATATAGCCTGACTCTTCTTGGTATTATCTTTTTTCTAATTACCTTAACTGAATTAATCAGCACACCTTGACTCATGGACACTTGAGTACTAAGTAATCACTGCTGATAGGACGCAGAAGCAAAAGGTTGCTTGTTGTGTTATAAATAAATAAATACAAACTAAAGTTTTTAAAACGCCTGATCACAATGAAATAATAATAAGCCTATTACTACATGTCATTATTACTACCATTTTTCACAAAGTGCTTAAACAATATTTTAGACACTTAGTAGTATATACACAGCATTTGCTTATCATCAAGTTATTGGCTGATTATTTGATAGATACATTTTGAGATGATTCTTTAATTTATTAAATGATTTTGTAATAGGCAATGTCATGAACGAAAAAACACTGTGTATTACCAACGTTTACTGAATTTGGTATTACTAGGAAGTAAATTACTCACTGATATTGGTTAGAAACTTAATTAGTCGGCTTGCTGCTCATCATTGAATTGTTTATTTATCTAAAATTATCTTTGCCATAATTTATTAATATTAGAAAACAATGGGCTGCGAAAGTTACAGTTCATTATTTGAATATACTTTCATAAAATCTAAATCTTCCTCTTTTTAATAACTTCAAACGTATTACTGCAAATAATAGGTACCGTATCATTAGTAACATATTATTAAAATAACGTATATCGGCATGTAATATGCAATACATCAACAGCGAACTAGAGACTGACTCAGTATCGATATTCCCGGAATGCTGAAACCTAAAATATAATTTTCTTATTCGTATACGTATTGTAATGAGTATAGTATTTTTAAATTTAACAATACAATATCGTCACTCGGAACAGCATACGTTTCAGCTAGCATAACTACACTTTAACCATTCTTTTTGGTTATTAAAGATACGGGAGCAGTAAGGGGAAAATGTGGCAAAATTGCCTTAAAAATTATTTGTTCAAAATTAAACCTGACCCATTTTTAATTTCTTATACTGTACATATGCAGGTGGAAGTTATCTTATTTCCAAATACAGATTCATCCAGATCCTGTCTTATGGCCCACATAAACGACAGACTGCACTAAGGGCGGATTTTTTAGTTTAAACAATAATAGAAAACTTTGAAATAGACCATGGACAATATATCCTTATGTTACTTAATGCCCTTACAATTTGACACACATCAAATTATCTGCAATTCCCAAGCTCCTAGTTGATTTTTAGTCCTTCACGGATGGAAAAATACAATGTGTTTTCATTCCGGGTGTACATCTGTTCACTACTGTCGTTCTGAAAAGAACAGTTTTGCTGACGTTTCGCCAAAATCACATTTGGCATTTCTTTCTCGCCTCCGAATAGAGACTCTATTCGGACGCGAGAATTAACGGCCATTCGGATAAAATATTCTGCCTTTGGTAAGCTTATTCAAGTATAGGGTCCAAAAATCAAGCACCATAAAATGAAAAATTAAGCGCGACATACTCAGGCTTTCATTGTCTTTGTGTAAGCCTTGCGATATCAATTATTTTGTTGGCGAAAAGACGGCCCCCAACGGTATAAAATCCATGGTACCGGCTTTTTAGGCCAAAGTGTTAATAGAAAACAAAATTATAACGTCCGTAGATATATTAATAAGAAAGAAATTAATAGCCATTCGGAGAAATTATTCTGTCTGTGGTATAAGCTTATTCAAATATAGGGTCCAAAAATCATGGACCATTATACTGTCAAGCCTTTAAACGCTTTCCATCATATCTACCGGCATAACTGACGACGTTTTGCCCTATATGGGGCTCATCAGGCCAATGCAGCCGTGTGGTAGATATGATGGAAAACACTAAACGGCATGTTGAATAAAAAAGATGAAAATATTAGGCAGTGAGATATTAACCCATAGAGTAAGAGGTGCCGTCTATGGAAACATATGCGAGGTTTGTTGTTTATACCTCTTTAGTAATAGAAGTATTTTGTCAGATTATTTTTTAAACTGTGAAATATGTTTTTTAGAAATATTTATAATCAACAGCAAAAGTTATGGTACGAGCGGGGATCGAACCCGCACCTCTGGATCACCAGTCCATCGCTCTAACTAACTGCGCTATCGTACCACTGATAAGCAATTCGTTAGAACTTGTACATATCAAATACACCAGTATCATAACCATTTGATCCTGCCAAATATTCTAATCTTATGGCGCGGCGTTCCTGACTGGACGACAAATCTGGCATCGCTATTATCGCTGGCATATATATATATATATATATATATATATATATATATATATATATATATATATATATATATATATATATATATATATATATATATATATATATATATATATATATATATATATATATATATATATATATATATATATATATATATATATATATATATATATATATATATATATATATATATATATATATATATATACATATATATATATATATATAAAAATATATATATATATATATATATATATATATATATATATATATATATATATATATATATATATATATATATATATATATATATATATATATATATATATATATATATATATATATATATATATATATATATATATATATATATATATATATATATATATATATATATATATATATATATATATATATATATATATATATATATATATATATATATATATATATATATATATATATATATATATATATATATATATATATATAAATATATATCTATATATATATATATATATATATATATATATATATATATATATATATAAATATATATATATATATATATATATATATATATATATATATATATATATATATATATATATATATATATATATATATATATATATATATATATATATATATATATATATATATATATATATATATATATATATATATATATATATATATATATATATATATATATATATAATTTATTAAGAACTAATTAACTATACTAGCAATAATTGACACATAAATAAAGATAACAAGTACAATTTTCTAAGAACTAAGAACAATATCTAATAGTAACCAAGCAACAGACTAATACTTTGTAAAACGGATCAGTCAACACAAAAACAGTTGAGAACACATTTTTTAAAATGTTGAAGTGAGCTTCCGAATGGATCGAGGGATGAGTGGACATTTAGGAATTTTAAGGATCTACTAGGACAGGGGACTATGTATCCCATAGTTGGTTGTATGACTCATAACTTTGAAAGTCTCATTTCTCCTCAAGACACGATCTGGAACTTTTAAAGAAATCTGCTCGAGTAGTGGTGGGCAATCAATAACATTATTTAGAATTTTAAAAATAAAACAGATATCATTAACTACTATTCTATTTTATTAGGGTATTTAGGGATATTTCAAAGTCTAGGTAGCCAAATTTAAAATTACAAAACCTTCAAAATTTATTTTGAACTCTCTCAATGACATTAATATGCACTAAGTAAAACGGCGACCAGACTGCCGAAGCATATTCAAGGTGAGATCTGTCAAGGGAGCAAAACAGAGTCTTTAGGCAAGGAAAAGATAAGTCACGAGCGACGAAGGACAAAACCTAACATTCTCCTCTCCTCTGGTTGTGACAATGGTATAGTGATCGCGGAAAGTGATCTTGTTGTCAAAAATGATCCCGAGGTCCTTAACACCTGTAACCAAACCTAATTCTTCTCCTCGTATGTTATATGAGGTCGCAATCCTACTTCGATTTCTGTTGAAGCTGATAAAGTTGCACTTTTTTATATTAAGTGATAGGGAATTCAACTCGGACCAATGAACAAAGCGACTAAGACAATTTTATAGTAACAAACCATCATATTCTGATTGTATTACCCTAAACATCTTCATGTCATCTGCAAACAGTAGGTAGAAACAGGAATCAAGATATTGACCTATATCATTAACAAAAATATTGAAGAGAAGGGCGCGGAGTGTCCACCCTGAGGCACACCAGATGTAACTAAAATAGGTTTAGAAATGGAGCCACCAATTTTGACCCTCTGGGTTCGGCCGATGAGCATGCTGGCCAACCATCGCAAAGATAGTTCATCAAAACCTGTAGCTCTTAGTTTCGCTAAAAGAAGTTGGTGATTCACCCCGTCAAATGCTTTGGAAAAGTCTGTGTAAATGGCGTCAACCGGATATGATATAGTATATGCTAAGTCGGACAATGCAAATTCAGGAATTCTATCAGGCCCGGAACTAAAACTCTTAGTAGTGGAATTTATTTTGTCAAAAATTTCAGCAAGCTCTATACGTCTAAAACTAAACTCACACTATTAATCACATAATCAGGTATTTGTACAATAACATCAGGACTATATATAGTAGTAAGAAAGTCAGCAAACGAATCGGCTATAGACTGACTGATATCTGCCATTTTATCATTGTGAAACATACACTCTGGAAGTACAAATGATTTTCTTTGTTTATTAACAAATTTCCAGAATGATCGAGGACTCAAATACAATGAATAATCACATTTAATCGATTCTTTACATTGAGCACGTAAGTTAGAGAATCTGAGGTAATCTTCCTGAGTGCGTGCTTGCATATACAATTTGTGAGCCGTTTTCTTTTTTATTATAAGACTTCTTGTTTCGGCACTAAAATATTTTGGAAAATTAGAGCTTTTGTAACGTTTTAACGGGACATAGATTGAGGTTCCATGATTCAAAATATCATAGAACAATTTGGTTGATTCATGGACACTAAGATCAGCCAGCATCGGCTGCCAATCAAATGAGCCTAAAAATATTTAAATCCCATGTAATTGGCGTTTTTAAAGTCATAAAAATACTGTTCATGTTGTGAGTTTATGCTGTAATCACATTGTACCTCACAATAATAAGCATGATGATGCTGACTGAATGGAAATAACAAATCACAGGCCTGGAGAATAGATACATCTTTAACATGACTAAATACTAGATGTAAATATACATTTCGGGATTAGGAGTAACAATAAGTTAATGCATGTCCAGGAACACAAAACACTGTGAAATAATTTCAGCATTATAACCTGGAGGACACTTTCAGAGTTCTTCTAAATTGCCAATGGTAGATTGTAATCGCCAAATATAAACAGTTTCGCAGAAGAATAATTGTGACAGATAATCTCAACTGCATCGCAGTGAGACTGATATTTTTCTACTTCAGAATTAGGGGAGATATACACACCACAAAAAACAAACTTGGAAAAACCATACTTAACAAATACAAATAATTGTTCAACACTAGTCTGATCTACTGTAATTATCCGGGAATTAATACACTTTTTTTATCATTATAATAACACCGCCTCCTCTCTTCTTAGTACTTGTCAAATCAGATCTAGCACAACGAAAAGTATTGTAACCATTCACTAAGACTTCAGAATCCAAGATCCTATCACTCAGCCAACTTTCAACCAATATTACCACATCATAATCACAACTCAATAAAGCATGTTTAAGATCCACCAATTTAGAACTAATTTCACCTACATTCTGACAATATATTTTCAATGGTGAGGTCAGCATTTATTCTAATGTTCGAATCACCAGCCTTTCTTTTATGTTTAAGGCAATTCAGAGCCATATCAGGGTTAGAAAATGATACCCGTAATGGTCTCACCTAATCACTCCTACGTTCGATTCGTGACACTTTAAAAGTAGCACCACAATTTATTCCCAGTAGAGACATAATAGTAGCCTTGTCATGCTCTATTCTCTGTCCTAAGTCATTGGACTTGCTCTCAGGTATATATATATATATATATATATATATATATATATATATATATATATATATATATATATATATATTGGTTGAGTGGAAGAGTGCTGCGTCCGTTTTTACGGTCGGAGGCGAACTCTGCCTTTTGTTGTAAGGTTTTACTTTTGATTTAACTATTAATTATAATTTGTATTTGTACTATTTTCCTCTGTAATTAATTGTAATTTACAACAATAAAAACATAAATAAATAAATATATATATATATATATATATATATATATATATATATATATATATATACAATGTGTTTTCATTTCGGGTATACATCCGTTCACCACTGTCGTTCTTAAAAGAACAGTTTTGCTGACGTTGAGTTTTTTTTTTAATACAATCGTATTACTACTGACTTCTCGATCTCGGCGGTCAATGGTTAAAATCTTAAATATTGTGAATACCAAATTTATTATACTTTCAATGAAATTTATAATTTATGTAAGTTCAAAAATGAATTTCAAAGGGGGATATCCGTACATTTGATAGTCAGTTTTTACATGCAAACCCACATTATGGAAATAAAGAAATTGATTTTTTTCCTTCGTATTTTTACGGTGTTACATATTTAATCGTATTTTGATAAATACATATTCTTCCCACTTTGTGCTTATGGTGTAATCTTCCAGAGAGGGTCTGAACAAATATTGTTGCATTAAAAACCTTGCTTTTTAAGTGGTAGGCCTTACATATATATTTATTCATATTACTTTTAAGTACATTGTCGGAATTCTCGGTAATCTCATGATTAACCGCAAATAAAAATATTTCTAGGGTGATATTGCTTTATATTTAGTATCATTGGAGAGCTTCAAATGATTACTTTTTAATGAGCGTTTTGTTTCTTCTTAAAAGTGTTCCATTTTTTGAGGGTTTTAAATATCCTTCACTCTCAAATTCAAACTGTTTTCTTTAAATCACTGCTTTCTGAGGTCATATTTTTCGAGGTTTTCTATATATAAGATTAAATGTTACTTTACAATCCTCCTATTCGTCATATTAATCATCGTCTTTTACGTATACGTGAACCGAAGAACTCCTAAATTCAACAATACTTGCAAACTGTATATGCCCAGTTGACAGATACAAAACTAATTATCATATGTGACAGTCACAGATTTTCCTTTTCAAATTCATGTTTAGAAATAAAAAAATGATTTTTTTGTTGGAATTATTATATATTTGGTCCCAGGACGTCTTTACAATTTTCAGATTTTTCATTTGGCGGAAGAACTTAGGGGAAGAAAAAAGGAATATAGTTTCCGATCCATCTATCTGAGAAACTAAAGCATGCATCAGATGTATTTTTGTTTAAGAAATTCTCACCTTCATTTTTTACATTTTAATCATTTACATATTTCCTAGCTCTGCAATATTTTGGCAGATATTGGCAAAAAAATCGTCGCTTTACCCGGAACTTTCCTCGTAATGGATTCCACCACACACATAAAAGACAGTTTATATTTACATATAGTTATTTGGTAATAACTTTATATATATATTATATAATTATTAATATATGTCAATTTTCTTGATAAGGTGAATATTTTATTATCAGAAAAGTTTAAGTTAAAAGTGCTTTATTTTTTTTTCTAGTACCTAGAACTCTTGTATTATTACAATGTATACAATATCTATAAAGTTATTTCGAAATAATAATAATAATAATAATAATAATATATATATATATATATATATATATATATATATATATATAAATATATATATCATTTATATAAATATATATATATATATATATATATATATATATATATATATATATATATATATATATATATATATATATATATACACATATATATATGAATGATGAAGCCGAAGAATGCTGAATCACGTGAAGTGAGGCTACCAAACTTCACACTTTTATTTTTGTGGACATGCCCTCGATTTATTTTTCTTCTCTGTTCAAGCATTCATCCGCGCAATCACCTCTCTCTTTTGATTCGTCACTTTGCGCTTGGATGTCAGGGCAGGTGGCTAAGGTCACCTCCGTAGAGGCGTCAGAAATTGACCCTAAATTTTGGGTTTTCCTGGCCGAATTTACAAATGTGTGGCTGGCTCCTGTCAGTGAATCCACGTTTGTTTTCTATGATTTTCAACAAGGTTCTTATATCTTTCAACTTGGTTATACTGCTCTGCTGATGAAGTCTAATAAGACTAAAACACGTGTAGCGTGGTTACCAAACTTCACACTCTTCTCTTTAAGAATTCATCCGCACAATCACCGCTCTCTCTTTATATATATAATGGTGGAATTCGTTACGAGGGATGTTCTGGGTAAAGGTCAATTTACCGATTTTTTAAAATTCGTTTTTCCTCACATTTATTTTGTCTATATACATTTTCT
This sequence comes from Kuschelorhynchus macadamiae, assembly GCA_030620095.1. NCBI lineage: Eukaryota > Metazoa > Arthropoda > Insecta > Coleoptera > Curculionidae > Kuschelorhynchus > Kuschelorhynchus macadamiae. The sequence continues at coordinate 667,076 of JAUTXW010004235.1, forward strand.
ACTGTTTTTGCTACATTTTTATATGGTTTTTATCAAGCCGAAAGTCATCGTAGTTATATTTTTGTTTTATTTACAAATCTAACAACCATTCAGGTGGAAACGAGTAGTCGTTTTTCTTCTCCGCAACTTTTATTGTCCAGATCTTATATACATACATACGTACGTATAAGCATTCATTTATTCATTTTACCACACCTATTTAAATAATACCACTGCATCGATACCCAAGCATACCATTTTTTAAATATTGTTTTTATTTGTTATTAATTTATTTTTATTTTAATATTTATATTATTATTTGTAAGTTTATGTACACAATCTATAAAAAAATCAATTATGTCATTTATTATTTTCATCCACAAAAGGAGGTCTTTATTCTAAAAATGGAATTCTACCGGATATTTTAACATTTAATTATGTCGCTATTTTGTTTTGCCATATAGGATTAACAACGTTTTATCAGCTTATCTCTGTTCCACACTTGATTTTGTTGCATATTTTAAACTTAATTGGATAAGTAGTTTTTTATGCTAACAATTTAAACAGTTAATTGGGCCGGAGGCCGCCATTTTGTTTCACCATAATGGCTCGTCTTCAAAATTTTACCAGTTTATCCGTATGCCACATTTGAGTTTTGTGTAAAATTTGAGATAAAAGATATTTAATTAGCAACTATTTTGTTTTGCCATACATGATGGACAAAATTTCATTCACAGTTGATAATTATGTAAAATTTCAGCTCAACTGGATAAGTAGTTTTTTAATACTGTTATTTTAAACATTCTATGAAGCTGCAATTTTCTTCCCCCATAATGACTCCTTACCAAAATTTATCTTTATATCTCACTTGATTTTTGGGTATTATTTAAAATTAATTTTAAATTTAATTTTATAAACCTCTAATTCAACCGCCATTTTGTTACGCCATCTTGGATTCGTACCAAAACTTTTACCGTTTTATATCTATATAACACTTAATTATTTTGCAAAATTTGAAAAAAATTGATGAAGTAGTTTATTTACATTGATTTTTATAACATTATATATCATATACAATAATATGTATATATAAAATATATAATCATTATATATCACATCACAACAAATTCTTATTTAAATTGAATAAGTAGTTTTTTAGTAATAATTTTTTAACAGGTTAGGTTTTAGCCTCCCTAATTGCCAAAAAATAGGTTTTATCAATTTCGTCGGTCCGTCTGTCGGTTTGTGTTGTTGTGGTACGAATTTAAGATTGCGGAAAAAACGGCGGCAAAATATTTTTTTTTAAAAATCAACGTAAAAAAAGCTATTCCATTGACTATATTTTGCGGCAAAACGAAATGTGATATGGGGATAAACTGGTACGAATCCAACATGACCTAACAAAATGGCGGTGTGTGTCAAACTACTATTGAATTTATTTTAAATTATGTCCAAAAAACAAGTGTGGCACAGGTAGAAACTGGTAAACCATTGGTAGGAATCCAATATGATGGATCAAAATGGAGCCGATTAAAAATATTTGAAAAGTTAATATATATGTGTATGTGTTACTAAATAACTACGTACTGAAACAAATTGGGTCACACTTTACTATTCCTAATAACAGGAAAGATTCCAAACGAGGGAAGTTCAGGGTAAAGGATATTTTCCGATTTTTTTATCAATTGAAACCTCGGTTCAAAAGAACTCTCAAAAAGTTACAATTAAACAAATTTGGCTTGCTTACTCAGGTTCGAGTTGAAGCAGTAAGCACAACCAATGCGAAGCTGCAATTATTGGAATTCTACTTTCGTAGTTTAAATTATGTAAAAAAAAATCAAAATATTTTTAAAGTTTTGGAGGGGATCAAAATGACCCCCCCCCGACCCGCTGCTACGTACCTGAACTAACAGCAGCATGGCCTCCTGCAGGGTCGCTCACTTCCACTTCCGGTGTAAACGGAATTGGGGCTACCTTTCGATTTGATTTTTCGATACTCTCAGATTAAACCAATTATCAATCACGCATCTATCTAAAGTTCAACATACTTTCATTGATCATGTATTTACCCTGCAATGTATTTAATCAAATAAAATTGAAAACATTAATTTCCACTTGTTGCTTGTTTTCGATAGTAGTTTTTCATGTAATTCAACCTTGACAAAACATGTACAAATTTACGAATTTACATTTAATCTAAAAAACTGATTTTATATGTTTTTATATTTCATCATTTACTTTGTCTACTAAAATGTATGCATTTGCTGTTATTTTTTGTGATACATGTTCATGAGCTATCTACATGGCATTTGTTTTAGCACAGAAACTAATAAAATTGTAAGGATAGGAATGGGTAAAAACGCAAACATCAAAATATTCTGAATATACTTTTTTACATTTTTCAAACATATTTTTTTCTTATTGATATTAACTAAATAACGTACTTGGGTTCTGGTGATGATACCTTTTTATTCCACGTTACATCAACATTACAAGGTTACTTTGATCTCTGTCTGAAGCATAAATAAAATTCAGCAGGCCCAATGTTCCATTATAGTCAAACGATGGTCGCGATTTCTAGAAAGAAAATATTACATTGCAACATTTGGTGTAGTTTTTGCCCGATATTGTTAAGCTATTGCCATCGACTTGTTTTATCGTAGAACATCTCATCTAAAATATAAGTCAAAAATGCAGAGAGAGGCTCACTAAAGCTATACTTATTGCGAAGATCTGATAAAAATATTTATTTCTCAACTATTAGTGCTGTGAAACTTAATCAAGGGAAAATAATTTGCTTTCTACGAGAACCCTCTCGTTTAGTTTTCACGCATAGGAAATGAAAACTTGGAGCTGCATCTTTCGGGGGACCACATAGAAATCGCCGAACAACACTGAGTGAGATATGTACCTGAGACCAAAATATTTTAAGAGAATTTTTTACTCCATTTTACTAATTTGTCTTATTTACAAAATAATGACTTATTACAAAGGCATGAATCAATTAAGGGTAGCTATTCATTAATTAAAGCCTGAAGTTAAATCTGCCAGTCAGGTAAGTTGTACTTCCTAATACTGGTCTCCCTTTGAAACTGAATTAATGAATGGAATGCTAAATATGCAAGTGTTTTTAATTTTATGTTAGACTCTATTTTTTGTTTTAAATGTGTCATAATTCCAGAAAAAAAAATTGTTCCCGCTTATTATAAGAGATAATTAAACGGTTAAATAAGGAAAGTTTTCGATAATTTTGTTACAAGCTTGCTCTATTCCAGTGCTGGAAGTATTTAGAAATAAATTAAATATTCCATTTTTGAAAATATGATGTAACTTTTCTATTCTGTTTCTCAAACATGTGAATTCAGGAGTTGCAGTCAGGAAATTTTATTCAAAAATTCACTGAGATGTTATAATAAGCAGCTTGACCGGGAGGTGATCTTTTAAGCCAAAATGCCTCCAAAAATTGTGTGTGAAAATGGATATACACATCGAAAAGTATAGAAATATCAGGATTCTAAGTAATAAACAATTTTTTATATACGCAAATTATAATGTAGGTTTGTGTTTTAATTATTAAAGGGATTTCTCCCTTTTAGGTAATAATAAGCAATGTATACTTTTTTCAATATGTTTAATAACGCCTGTTAAAGTGGTTCGGTTCGGGATAATTGCAGGATATATGCAGGACTTAGAAGTGATTATATTCTTATTTTTTGCTTTATATCTATATGGTATTTAAAGTCTCGCTGCGCTGATTTTTGTATGTTATGTGTTTTTGTGTTATTAATTTATATACGCAGTGTTAAAGCAATCCGGTTCGGAGTAGTGGCATTTTTCAGAAACCGGGGGATTGAACAGCAGCTTTAATTTGATTTTTTTACATTAAATCGCCGCTTTTTGTAATTTCTGAAGCTGTTGCGGGCTATTATGGGTATAGTGACTGATAATCATTATCAGTAACCATTAAGCGTTTCAGATGTTTTCCGCACGGGGTATGATGGCGTTTAATATTGATTTTATTTATACTGCAGGGCGTATTAGCAACTAAATATTTGTTTTAGTAGTTTAAATCAGTCTGAATACAAAGATACAAACTGTTTTCTTAGCGTAAATTTTAGAGGGTTAAAAATGAATCGCTAATTACAAAAGGGGCATATCCATTTTTCTCTCCAAATCGAAATTTTTTAATTTCTGTTGCTCTTGTTCAAGGGGTCTATATATTCAACAAAAACCTTGTGCGAAAAAACGAGGGTACTCTCGGAATTTGTATTGATTATATGGCTAGTGTTTCAATGTCGCAAATACCAGTTCGGGATATTTACTATTTTGGTCAGCTCACAGTATCAAAGTTTACTGAATAAATATTTATATATATATATATATATATATATATATATATATATATATATATATATATATATATTCCGTAAACTTTGACAGTATGTACTTTTGGAATCCATAATTTAAAATAAAAAAATATGACTGGTTACGTATACCAAGAAAGGGAGGCTGGTAAAGAAGCAAATTATGTATGTTCTTTTCTGAAACATTATTTTGATCAAGACGCGGTAAAGGAGTATAAAAAGTTTATATTTTGTGCGATAATTGTTGTAGAAAAAACAAAACCAAAACCATCGTTCGCTTTATAATGAGTTTGAGAGAGAAAAAAATCACTCTTCCTACAAAAAAGGCATATCCCGAAAAGATACCTATTAACACGAAAAAAATGGCCAATATGCTGAATACAATAAAATTCATTCCAGAAGATCATTTGGCATTTTGGGGACAAATTACTGCGTGGCCAACTGCAGACAAAGAACGGAATCAATACTAAACCCTTTTGTTGTTATATTATAACAGAAATAAGTAGTTTAACATTAAACATGTGCAAAAACGATTTTGGTTTTTTTCTACTGCATAAAGATGACACACGTCAAATATTACAACTATCCAAAGGTGAAAAACGAGAATCAATCTTTTTCTGTGCTAATTTGTAGTAAATACTCTAAATATTGCGCTTACAAAAATGCCAAATTATAAAAATCGTTTTTGAGGAAGACAGTTTTTTTTATTCCTGCATATTTTATAAAAATGTAACGTTTCTACAATTAGCGATTCAAATCTAGATTTGATATTTTTCATTAAGACCATTAACTTGTCATATGTTTACTTTCCCATCTATCATCCCATATATTGTATTATTAGTATAATGTATAGCATAAATAGGGGTGGTATTGTAATCCCGAATTTTTGAAATATCAAAATACATATTTCAAAAGCACTTAACACTTTTAACGAACGGGGAATTTCTTTTATTTTTTTATCCAGAATATTTTTTCTACCATACTAGTAACCTTCAAAAAAACGAAAATCTTTTTTATTGTACAACGGTTAGTTAAAAAAAATGCGGTGAAACATGTCAAATTCTACATTAAATATACCATACATAGTAGCCTTGGGAATACAAAAATACACGAAACAACAAAAAAGCAGCTGAAGAGGCGCTAGAAGATATTTTGCCGGGCAATATCAGACATTTGTAAGATGGTGCTGTGAGTGAAACGTGGAAAATTTCAACGAAGATGCGCTACTTGTGTTTTTCACGGAGAAATCTAGGATTTTATCACCTTCGACACTTTGGGCACATTATTCTATGCTGAAGACTATGCTCAACGTTAAAAATAATGTCGACATTAACAAATTTCACAAGCTAATTGCCCTGCTGAAAAGAATAAACGAAGGTTATAAAGCAAAAAAGCCACGATCCTGACTAGTGACATGAATTTTTAATGGTGCCCAGACAACCATTTTTTAATGATTAAGGTAGCCCTTATTTTTGGTATAGCAGGGGCCTGTAAAAGTAAGAAGTCAGTTGAGTTGTGAAAGATGTAATTGATTGGGATCACTTAATTATAATTAATATTAAGAATACCAAAAACAAAATCGATAGAAATTTCATTTTTAAAAATTCAGGTAGCAATACTGTCAACTTTACTGAAATCTGCAGCAAGTATATGGCTTAAAGAAAAGCTGAAACTCCCAATTTGCGATTTTTCGTTCCTTATCAAAACAATCTACGTACTACGCAGCCATATGGTACAAATGCTTTTGGAAACCTACCCCAGAAAGTAGCAGCATTCTTAAATGTACCAAATCCGTCATCATATACTTGACATTGGTGCATCTGTGGATTTTTTAAAAAGACATGTAGGATGGAAATCGGCAGCCGTCTCCGAGGGGTACGTCGAAAACCCTTTTTGGACATGGACATGTGAATACATTCCAAACTGAAGCAACAAACCAAAACCCTTCCAGACAAGTTCTAACGAAGTATCTAGAACCGTCGCATGTACTTCTAGAAGTAGCGTTATTGAACATAATGTCGACGAAACAAATCGATTATTTAATATTGTAAATTGTCCTAATATATATTCATCTAAAAATATATAAATAAATTCAGTTTAACTCTTTTTACTTCCCTCGTAAAAGGAAAGTATTGTAATCGTGAAAAAATCACTCTCCGAGATTTTTTCAGATCTTCCCGTTTCAGGGTCCCTAGATGATTTGCGATGTTTTCTCAATTCAGGCGGTCTGTCTGTCTGTCTGTTCGCGGCGTAGCTAAAAAACTACTTATCGGATTGACTTCAAATTTTGTTCAAAAATTAAGGATCATATGGGGATGACCTGGTAACATTTTGGTAAAAATCCAATATGGTGAAACAAAATGGCGGCCTACTGAAGTGCTAAAAAAAATTATTAAAAAACTACTCATCCAATATATCTCAAATTTTGCAGAAAACATCAAATATTATATTGAAATCAACTGGTAATAATTTAATACTAATCCAAGATGGCGGAACAAAATGACGGCTTAATAAAATATTTAAAAATTAACCCTGAAAAACTGCTTAATAGTTTGATTTCAAATTGTGTGTCATAACTAATTGTGGTATAGGGACCAATAAGTAAAATTTCATCACCCTCTCAGGTTTTACAAGCCCTTACATTTTAGCGTCCCTAGATGCCAAACAAATATGTTTTCTCAATTCCGTCGGTCCGTCTGTCGGTATGTCTGTCTGTCAGTTTGCGGCATTGCTTGAAGACTACTTACCCGATTGACTTCAAATTTTTATCAAAAATTAAGGGTCATATGGGCATGACCTGGTAATATTTTGGTAAAAATCCAAAATGGCAAAACAAAATGGCGGCCTACTGAAATGTTAAAAAAATTATTATGAAAAAACTGCTTATCCAATTTATTTCAAATTTTGCATAAACATCAAGTATTATGTTGGAATCAACTGGTCAAATTTTGGAACGAATCCAAGACGGCGGAACAAAATATTTAAAAATTCAGCCTGAAAAAACTACTTAATGGATTGATTTCAAATTGTGTGCCATAACTAACTGTGGAATAGTCTCAACTAGTAAAACTGTGTTACTAATTCAAGATGGCGAAACAAAATTGCGGCCAAATAAAATGTTTGTAATCGTGAAGAACATCACCCTTTCAGGATTTACATATCTTCACGTTTTAGCGTCCCTAGATGCCAAAAAACATGTTTTATCAATTCCGTCGGTCCGTCTGTCCCTGTGTGTGGGTCAGTTCGCGATATAGCTTGAATACTACTTACCCGATTGACTTCAAATTTTGACCAAAAATTAAGGGTCATATGGGGATGCCTGACAATATTTTGGTAAACATCCAATATGGCGGAACAATGTTAAATTTTTTTTTAGAGTGGTGCATTATTTGGGGTTAAGATCCATTAAAAAAACAAGTATTTTATTTAAATTATCGTCGTTTCGCAACTTAATTGTTGCATCCTCAGGGGACATATATAGATCTTATATCCTGGATCACACTTCACTCTTCCCAATAAAAGTAATAATTCATAACGAGGGAATTCCGGGTAAAGGAATTTACCTTTTAATTTATTTTTTAATTATGTGTTGCTAAGATACATTTTAGTCCCTTGGGACTAAACGAACCTCTTTAAGTCTCTATTAGGCGGGACTAAAGGACATACTTTCTATATCCATAACGGTTAGCTTTGAAAAAAACTTTTTTTTGCATACAAAAGCAATTTTTTGTATATAGGGACACTTTAAAATTCAAAATTTAGGTTTTTAATGTTAAAAGATTCGATTACACAAGGTTATTTTAGGGAGGTAATGAAGATTTTTTTTAATTGAGAAACTAATGATATTTTTAAAAAATGATAAAACACAAATATTTTATTATATATTTTTTGCATATCGATTTGAGTTTTCATTATTAGATTGGGACGACTTAATGATTTAAAAAAAATTAAACAGTTTAAAATATCGATTTTGGGTTTTTGATATTATTTAGATAAAAATATTTGACAGTTGTAAAAGCTAATTTTCAGTCCAACATGAAACGGTATTTTAAAAGGATTTAAGGATTTAGGATTTCGCGTACTACGTAGTAAATGGCAACATTAGATGGGTCTGACCCTTAGTTTCAAGTCAAGTGTATGTGAAAATGTAGAGGGGTATCCATTTAACTTAGGGCTCCCCTAAATTTTTTATTTCCTTTTTTAGATGCGTGCTCTTAAATTAAAAATACATTTAATATTACCTAGAATTTATAATTCCTCCCGACGAGATACCCGTGATGATATTTTGAAGGCAGATTCGCTATTAATGACATAACTATACCCAGGAATTATATGCAAATTTTCGAAAATAAACGCAGATGTCGCGTTTGCAACACAGACTGGAATTTTAGTCGCATGTCGGTTGAGACAAAATTTTGGGATATTATTTCAGTATTAATACACCATTTATAGTATTTACGAGAGCCATTTACCTTTCTAGTGGCCATTCTTATGTCGTAAATTTTGATCAGCCTAAAACCAAACTCTACTGAATATATATATATATATATATATATATATATATATATATATATATATATATATATATATATATATATATATATATATATATATATATATATATATATATATATATATATATATATATATATATATATATATATATATATATATATATATATATATATATATATATATATATATATATATATATATATATATATATATATATATATATATATATATATATATATATATATATATATATATATATATATATATATATATATATATATATATATATATATATATATATATATATATATATATATATATATATATATATATATAATATATATATATATATATATATATATATATATATATATATATATATATATATATATATATATATATATATATATATATATATATATATATATATATATATATATATATATATAATATATATATATATATATATATATATATATATATATATATATATATATATATATATATATATATAAATAAATATGTAAAAACAAAATCATAACTTTAATTTGAAAAGTAAAAAAAAGTTAAGGGGGTGGACAAAATATAATCAGTAACACCCTACATTTGTTTTTCATGTAGGTAGGTATGTATTATTTAGCCATTATCCTAATCGCTTCCCTCACTAGATATTTCACCGCACGCTACTGGGCTATATATGTCACTGTATGGCCCTCTAATTGAGTCAAAGTTCAAAATCAAAGTATGTCTTTTAATTAAAAGGTAAAATTATTAGTTTGATTTTGCTAAAGAGCTATGAATTTTAATTAACTCCATTTTAGGCAGATCAGAATTTAATGGATTTTTTTCTTATTCGCAAAATAAGACCTAGAAACGAAAACGTGTTTGGGTATCATCTTAAACACTTTACCATCCACCTGTGTATTTTTTGTATGTATGTACACCGACTACTACCGGGTGGTTTGCCGAGTTCGGAAGCAAATTTCAGGAAGTATTCAGGGTAGTGCCGCAGTGGTAGTGGTCCCATAGCAAGCATATTGAAAAAAATATCGGAGTGACGCCAGTTTTTTTTGCATATAAGAATGTCCCCGATAAGTTTGAAATGCCTTAATAAATTGCCTTGAAATTGGGTGTATAAAGTGTAATAATTAACCAAAAAAAAATAATTTCGCCGCACGCTGAGGTACGAACCCCTAGGGGGTCAATATATTTCTTCGTCAGGGTATTATAAATCTTAATCTGTGTTGAAAATATCAAATGTCTGTATTCTTGGGACAAAACATTACTAGTGTCAATGAGTCGAGTGTATAGCTTTGGTGGTGGAGACTAACGGGGAAAAGGGGGATATTATAAAAATATCGGGTTTTATTAATTTTCGGGGTTGTTAATGGCATGAAATTCAAGTTTATCAATTATTTAATTTTTGACGATTTGGATTACTGATTTTCTATAAATATGTATAGGTGGCATTTTTATATAATATTAGTACCGTGATTCTGTCAAAACTTCATATGCAATAGACCCAGTATAGCTAATTTTATATTTTATTTAGACGTCAAAAATTTTAACCTAGGTTTAGGTCTCGCCAAGTTTAAAGGTAAACTTTACAATAAAACTTTGTACAAATAGTACTAAAAAGCACAAAACATTTATAAAAAAGTAAACCCGACTTAAAAGAAGCACTAAAAAGTAAAAAATTATATTTTATTCCGTCTTGAAAATTTGATTTTATGAAGTCGGAACCAAACTAATATATATATATATATATATATATATATATATATATATATATATATATATATATATATATATATATATATATATATATATATATATATATATATATATATATATACGTATACAGGGTGTCCCGAATTGCAGTGTTCAAACTTTAACAGCGCATTCTGCATTCAAAATAAGCCCTAATTTTCTATATAAAAATATATCGGCAAATGTTTCGTTTTCGAAATACAGGGTGTTAAAGTTTTAAGAAAAAAATTGTTATTTAGTGATAACTTTTTTAGTACTTGAGATATTGTTGTCAAATTTGGTAAACAGTATTTGAGTAACAAAAGGCATTTTTTGATTTGAAATATTTTTTAATTCCTTATCAGTGGCGTCCGTACAGGATTTTTTATTGAATATTCTTGAAGAAAAAATGGTACGCTACTGCTTTTTCTGAAAACAAAAATCATTCCTAAAATCCCCCCTCAGTTTGGAGCAAATTTGATCCCTTGCCTTTTTTTCGTGCGATGCAAGGATTTCGAGTTAAAAACTAAAAACTATTTTTATGTATGGCGTAGTTAAAATTTCCATTATGGTTAATTATTTCAGTGGCAAAACCTTTAACATCTTAGTATGCCATGATTGCATTTTTGTGACAATTGAACAATTGCTAGTTTCGTCTTTAAAGTGTGTCCGAATAGAGAAGTCTCTATTCGGACGCGAGAAAGAAAGCTTCGAAAATGCCAACTGTGATTTTGGCGAAACGTCAGCAAAACTGTTCTTTTCAGAACGACAGTAGTGAACGGATGTACACCCGGAATGAAAACACATTATATATATATATATATATATATATATATATATATATATATATATTTATATATATATTATTCAATTTGTTTCTTAAACCCGGTATATATTAATTGGACTTCTTTCTTGGGTATAGGTTTATTTGCAAATCAAACAATGGGATTAACTTGACGTTTCGCCTATCATAGTAGGCTTTCTCAAAAATTGCTCATTCCTTTATTATTTTTTTTTTGGTATATATGGCTTTCCTTACCTATCTACAATTAATTTAAAAAACATTTAGTTGTCTAATTATAAAATGACATTTACAATTTTTCTAAAACTGATTTCAAAGTTTATACTATTGACAATAATTATTACAAAATTAATAAAATAAGGTTACATACCTCGAAAAATACATGTTGATTATTTATTTATATTTGAATGATTGGTAGCAAGTTAGTGGTTTGCCAGGCAACTCATGGCACAGTTTTAGGTAAAAAAGTGTTCTTATCGTAGTACGTTTTTTTTGAGGAATTTAAAGATAATTTTTTGCTATTTTTTAATTTAAACCTTAGAGTAGAATCAGACATTCACAATGATATACTACATTTTAAAAATAATGGCTTAGACGAAGTTAAAACTATACTAAAATATCAAATTGTGGTATATTTGACTTAAATTTTTTATGTCTTGTTTGTCATTTACTGCATTTTTCATTTCTTTGATAATTAATTTCTGATACAGGTTATCTTCATCAATGATTTTGGTTTCAAAAAAATTAAATTCGTGTTTTGTGCTTTTTTCATGTTTGTGTAATGCAGTGGATGTATTCTTTGTATACTTATGCCCTTTTATTCTATTTTCTATAAGTTGCGTGGTCATACCAATATATGCCCTATGAAATATATTGGTATGACAACCTAAAAAATAGCAAAAAATTATCTTTAAATTCCTCAAAAAAAACGTACTACGATAAGAACACTTTTTTACCTAAAACTGTGCTGCCATGAGTTGCCTGGCAAACACTAAAAAAATAATAAAGGAATGAGCAATTTTTGAGAAAGCCTACTATGATAGGCGAAACGTCAAGTTAATCCCATTGTTTGATTTTGCAAATAAACCTATACCCAAGAAAGAAGTCCAATTAATATATATATATATATATATATATATATATATATATATATATATATATGACATATTTCGGGATAGTTCCTTACTTTACCTGCTGTATTTAAAGTATTTAAATTGGATTTTTTTAGATAATGGTGCTTTTGCTCGGAATGTTCCGGAATATTTAGACAATGTTTTTTTGGAAAATGGATTGGTCGTAGAGGTACAATAGAGTGGCCACCTCGGTCTCCGGACTTGATGCTCCTTGACTACTTTTTGTGGGAACACCTTAAACATTTAAAGGAGTGAATAGAAATCGAATTCGGACGAATCGAGGAGACTGGCATTCTTTGTATTGTATTCAATGTTTTCGAAGAGTATTTGGCCTAGTGTCAGAAAGTAAATATACAACATTTTAAACACCTTACTTAGTTTCCTTAATTTATTGTTTGTTGTATAAGGTATTTCTTTTTTGTATTGTATGATTTCCCTTGTTTTTTGCAACTTACTTTTAATGTTGAGAGGCTGTTTTCTCTTGCTAGTGTTTTGGTAGCAAGATGAGGACTTATTGTGCTTTCCGGTCTGCCAGAACGTACAGCATCTTTTTCCTTTCCAGTTTCACCAAATTTTTTGTTAATTTTACTTACGGTAGATTTAGTTATTGGATTTCTGTTAGGATATTTGTCATTAAAAATGTTACAAACATCTTGCAGGTTTCGCATTCTCTCTAACCCAGTCAAAAATTAAAATTTCAATTCTTTGGGTTTCAGTTAAACGATTCATTTCTGTAAATCAACAAAATTGACATTGTCAAACATATCAGGTAACCTTTTGTGTGCAGGTATTTTAATGAAAGGTAATATATTAAATTATGGGAATTATTTTTGCAAAAACTGTTGACTTTCATAAAAAATGCTCTTAATAAAAAGTATTGAGAATTTTGCAGATTTTAAAAAAGTAATATAATATAGGGCGTTCTATTAAAAAAAAAGTTTCCTTTTATAATAGAAAAACGGTAAACTTAGCAGCGAAACGGAACTCGCTATTGAATCCGGCATGATTTCATACCTAAGTGTACATATTTTCATTAAATTCAGGAAAGCGTACCTGAGATATTTCGCCGTTTTCTTACTTTTGTTACACGCTGTATACACAATCAGGTCGAAAACAGAATCTCTTTTGGTGGAACCATTGCGCTTATTTAAATAAGAGCAATATAAAAACGTAAATGTTCAATAGGAAAGTGTAGAGGGATATCCATCTAACATATATCTCCCTTATATTCTATATTGCTCTTTGCAGATTCCCGCTCTTAAATTAAAAATAAATTTAACATTACCCATGATTTATAAGTCCTTCTTACCAGATACCTAGAAGGGAATATTTTCCAGGTAGCTTCACTGTTAATGACATATAATCAGGAATTATATACCATTTACCGAAAATAAACGCAGGTATTAACTAAAAGTGCCGCTTTTGCAACGCAGGCTAGTTTAATCGCATGTCGGTTCAGACAAATTGATTTTGGAATATTATTTCAGTGCAAATAAACCATTTTCGGTATTTACGAGACGCACGCAACTGCACACCCTTATGTCGTAAATTTTGATCAGCCTAAAATAGAGTAAATTAAAATGAATGGCTGCAGCAAAGTTTTAAATTTTAAAATTTAGGTTTAAATCTCACACAGTAATACAACCAAATTAACATATCCAAAACTTTGGGAGCATCTCTTAAATTGAATATTCGTCGAAATTCTCGCTGAGTTAAAGAATGTTTCTTTCACTTTCAAGGTAAATTGTTACAGTTTATATTCGTTCTGCAAGTGCATATAGCTCAATTTTTAAAACTCCCTAGCTTCTAGCGTATTTTGATAAAAAGAACAAAATATATTTAAACAAATGATAGATATTCTCATTTAGGGATAGGAAAACCTACTTTTGCGCCACCCTGTATAAACATCTAAATAAATTAGTTTATTATTAATGTACCTGGTACATACTGAAAAATAGGGTTCAAGGGTGTGCGGAACGAATTTACCTACAAGATTAGGACTTTCATTAGTTCGGTACGAAGATACCAACACCCGCAACAATATGCAAATTACCCAAAATAAATGCCAATGTAAAGCCCATGTAGATTTAGGCAAAGTAATTCTGAAATAATATTTTAGTGTCAATACATCGTATTTTTGATAAAATTAAAACACTTCACTATCCTATATATCATCTTGGCCATAGCCAAAAATTCAGAAAGTTATCTGTTTTTACTTCCCTTGTAAAAGAAAAGTATTGCGATCGCAAAAAATCACCCTCTGAGATTTTTGCAGATCTTCACGTTTTGGGGTCATTAGATGCCAAAAACCATGTTTTCTCAATTCCGTCGGTCTGTCAGTTTGCGGCATAGCTAAAAAACTACTTACCCGATTGCCTTCAAATGTTGGTCAAAAATTAAGGGTCATAGGGAGATGACCTGGTAATATTTTGGAAACAATCCAATATGGCGGAACAAAATAACCTAGCCTAGCGAAATGTTAAAAAGTTATTACTAAAAATCTAACTTCAAATTTTGTACAAAAATCAAGTATTACGTAGAAATAAACTGGTAAAATGTAGGTATGAATCTAAGATGGCGAAACAAAATGGAGGCCTAATAATATTTAAAAAAATCAGTCCGAAAAAATACTTATTAAATTGATTTCAAATTTTGTGCAAGAACCGAGTATAATATAGAGATGAACTGGTAAAATTGTGGTACGAATGCAAGATGTCGGAACAAAATGGAGGTCAAATAAAATGTCGTGAAAGTAGATCACAACCCCAGGTTCTACATATTCACGTTTTAGCGTCCCTAGATGCCAAAAACTACTAAATAAATAATAAATAAATACAAATTTTATTTCCAAAAGACATTTTAGAAATGTATGGAATCCGTCAATTATGATGTAAGTGCTGTTGACCTTGGTAGTTGAAGCCATAATATTAAAGAACATATAAAAATTAAGTAATCCAAAGTAAAAAATATCACATACTAAACTAACACTGTAAAATAGAGCACATAAAATAAGTTATAAGTAAATAAAACAAACAAAGCATTACTGTAGGGGCCAATATTCATCAATAGAATAAAACTCATTGGTAATTAATAAAGCTTTTAACTTATTCTTAAAAACATCAAATGTTTTTGACATTTTTGGGCAGTGTATTGAAGACTGCCCTTCCCAAATTATGAGGAGCGCTTCTACTTACATTAAGCCAATTGAAGGGTATGCGTAGCTCATCCCTGCCTCGTGTACTGTGATTGTGGACCCTACCATTCAAAGAAAACCTTTATTTAAGAATATAAATTTGCCGAGCACATATATAAGGATACTCTGCGGTGTGAGTATAACCATCCGTCTAAAAGCGTGATATACAAGTTGTCCTATGAGAAATACCAAGCATGCACCTCAAAACTCTTTTTTGCGTTATAAAGACCGACCGCGCGGCAGGAGCTTCCCCCCAAAAGCAGACGCCATAGTGAAGGCGAGAACTTACAAACGCATTATATACAGAACGAAGTACGATAGCTGTTAAGTCTTGAGCACAATAAATTGCAGTCTTCTTTCCAATTTAAGTTGTCATATAGTGTTAAACTATTAGAATTTAGTAAAATTTGAACTCGTGATGTTCTCATTGCCAACCTTCAAATCTCATCTCATCTCAATCTCTTCAAATGAAATATCAAATATCTAGTCTTTGAGTTATTCAAATACAACGAATTAGCGTTAACCCTTTCGACTGAAGTACCCATACCGCTATTGCACTCTACCTGCAGATTTTGGTTATTAGAACTTGAAACTATGAAGGAGTCATTCGCAAACAGATCTGATGACCATTCTAGATCTACTGACAAAAGAAGGTCATTTATGTTAATAAATATAATAAGGACCCTTGAGGTATATTGATTGCAATCGAATCAGAAACAAATGATTTTTTTCCATTATTTTATCATTATGACTCACCGAAACATACTGCCGTTGGTAACTAATAAAACATTTAGGCCAGCCCAGGGCTGGTCCTCCCACCCCATAGGTCTTTAATTTATTCATTAAAAGAGAGTGGCTTATACAGTCGAATGCCCTGCTAAGATCGCAAAAGATCCCAGCAGGGCACTCGCCCTGTTACATATGATGCACTCGTTCATAGAACTGCTGAATGGCAGTCATGGTAGAGCAATTTCTTGCGAAAACCGTACTGATACTCGCAAATAATTTTATATCTTTCCAAAAACGGTTCCAGTCTCTCCAAAAAACAGTATTCAAACATTTTTGAAAATATAGAAATAAGTGCCACAGGACGGTAATTTTCTACCATGAGGGCATTTCCTTTTTTTAAATAGGTATGATTTTATTAATTTTTAACATTTCTGGGAATCCACCTTGAACAAAGCTCATATTTATTAGAGAGGTTAATACCTTTGATATAGGTTCTATAACTTGTCTTATTAGACACCCGGACACCTCATCAAAGCCCGCAGATCTTTTGTCTTTTACCTTAGCTTTAACTATTGAAATCAGATATTAAAAATATTTGTTACTTTTAGTGAGTCTGTTTCTAACTGGTCATCACAAAAAACCTCTATATTGTTATGTTTAATACTCTTATTGCTAACTTCTTTGACTACTTTCCAAGCTTCCCTAACAGGATTGTCGGAATTTTGTTTGCGAATCTGAATAAATTCTCTTTTTGTTATGCTAATTAAAGCCGCATGATTTCTTTTAGCCTCTCTATATAGCTCAGAAAGACTACTTTTTGATTTAAAAAGCTCTTTTAGTGCTGAGCTAGATTTCTTGACTTCTTGGTTGACTCAATGATTTTTATTATTATGTATCTGAATTTTCTTCAGAAGAAAACTAATACTAAATTAAACAGAAAGGCCTCGTGGAATTTTTGAAAAGCGCTGTCCACACCATCAGCTCCGAAGACAGAGTTTCCTGACTTAAAATATTATATATTGTTTTCAGAAAAAACGTCCGTTGGCGTTTGAGCCTTAATGCGCGAATGACGTCAAATTTTAGTCAAAAATTAAGAGTCATATGGGGATCGCATTGTAACATTCCAATATGGCGGAATAAAATGGCGGACTTTTAGTTCGCGCCATAGCTAAAAAATTACTTACCCGATTGAATTCTGGTGAAAAATTAAGGGTTTACCTTAAATTTTGCACAAAATTAAGTGTTATATAGAACTGAACTGATAACATTTTGATACGAATCCAAGATAACAAAACAAAATGGCGACCTAATAAAATATTTAAAAAAGCAGCCTGGAAATGTACGTATTAGATTCATTTCAAATTTTGTACAAGCATTAAGTGTGTTATAGAGATAAACTGGTAAAATTGTAGTACAAATTCAAGATGGTGGAACAAAATGGGGGTCAAATAAAATGTTTAAAAAATCAACGTAAAAAAACTTCTTATGCAGTATACTTCAAATTTTGCACAAAATTAAATGTGATATTTGAGTAAACTGGTACGAATTCAAAATGACGGAACAAAATGGGGGACTTCAAAAAAATCAGTGTAAAACTGTTTATTCAGTTTATTTTAAATTATGCCCAAAAATCATGTGTGGCATAGGTAGAAACTGCTTAGTACGAATATGGTGGAACAAAGTGGCACCCAATAAAAATATTTGAAAAGATAGCATATAAGTGTTAATAAATGACCATATGCGGAGCTAAATTGTGTAACACAACTATATCAAACTCAAAGTCACTGGTGGGCCAAAAGCATGAAGACCATCGACTAGGTGGGCCGCAAAACCTTATCTTAAAGAAGACAAACTACTGAAAATCTTTGGAAAAAGTACTATTATAGGACAAGTCTGTTTATTAAATTTCCAATAAAAAGGACATTACAAAAAACTACAAACATTAAATTCTTTTACCAGATATTTGACATCTTTTGTCTTTAATTAAGTTGTCTATTTGTGGCGCGAATTTATCGGCGGAAATAACTTTTAAAACTGCGTCCAAGTGTCCGTCCGTCAATCTTGATCTTGCGGGAGATTTGTTTCCTTTCATCAAAGAAAATAATTGTTCACACTTATAGGTACTTCCAAACATTGACAGGATTTTACAGGCAAATTTTCTCATTTCTTGGTATTGAATAGGCAAGTACTTATAAAATTCGAATGTACCAACACTATTTTTGTTTTAAATGGGTCTGACACTGAATCTCAATTACTTCCATTGGAAAGTGAGGGGGAACTTAATCAATATCGATAGTGAAAAGACCAGTAAATAGAGAAAATTTGTTTCCTTGGGTCTTAAAATCCTGAAAACGCTTCTCAAATTCTGCCAGGAGGCTTCTCATTTTCTCTGAATATATTTTGTATGATATTAGGACACTTGTGCTTTCTTGATATACCTTACAAGTCAGAAAATGTGACAGATTATCCTCTACTAACTGTTTTTCCCACATCATCTTACACTTGAAAGCTTTCACATGATCATGCATATCTGTAATAACTTGACATGGTCCTTGCAATTTCGTATTGAAGTTCGACAAGTGTTTTGTGATATCTACCATAAATGAAAGATCTTGTAAAAAAAGTACATCGCAAAAAAAGCTGAAATCTTCTCCTTTTGTTTCCATGAAAACGCGTATTTCTTCTTTGAGTTTCCAAAACCGGTCGAGTACCATAGAACACGAAAGCCATCGCACCTCTGCATTATATGGTAAACCAGTGTACTCACTTTCTAAATCACGTAAAAATGCAGAAAGCTGTCGCTGATTAAGGCCTCGTGACCTTATGAAGTTTATTATTTTTCCAACTTGATCACTTTTCAGCATAAAACTTCTTGGTGGATTATACAATGAATATGATGAAAATCTGGTTTGTCACTGCCCGTTCCGCTGATCTTTGTCTGTAATATTTTAACGAAGCCATTTTTTACTCCAGTCATTGAAGGACCGTCTGTTGCAACGGAACACAGTTTTGACAAATCTAAATTGTACTTTTGCAGAAGTTCATAAACAGCATTGAAAATATCCTTCCCAGATGTTGTATCATGCAATGGTATTAATTCCAGTAATTCTTTAGACACATTGACATCTGTATCAACCGCACGAAGAAAAACAGCGAGTTGCGCCACACCACACATATCCGTACTTTCGTCACAGGCAATAGAAAATGCAATGAAAGAGTCTGATTTTGTTTTTATCTGATCACTTATATTGGCAGCCAACTCAGTAACTCTGTCAGCGACAGTATTCCGGGACAAGGATATATTTTGAAATGCCTTCACGCTCACGGGACTTACAATTTCCGCGGCCTTTACAAGGCACTCTTTTATAAATTCACCTTCAACAAATGGTTTTGAGTGTTTTGCGATCAACTCCGACAGTACGTAGCTCGCTTGAAGGACAGACTCATTTTCTTGCTTTGGGCGTGTAAACATATGCTGCTGATCTTTCAACCGTAATTTTAACTTATTTAACTTTTCGTTTCTGACCATGCCTGTATACTCGTCAAACATAGTTTTATGAATATCATAGTGATGTTTTATATTATATAATTTTGGGACACCGACTGTACTATTACAAATCAAACAAATAATTTTTTCTTTCACTTCACAGCAAAAAAACTCTATTTCCTACTTTTTTTGAAAGATACGATGCTCATCTACAAGTTTCCTCTTACTTCCACTTGGTTTTGAAAGAGACATGTTAAAAACTGTATCCGAAATAAATTATAATAAGTACTGTTAAGTGTTGTAACAATACGTGCGCAACTCAACTCGAAACTCTATCGCAACTGACTCATAACTGACTAAACACTGAACGACTAAACTCAATCGAACACGGCTTATATACGGATTGTGATTTCTCGAGTTCTTTCCAGAATATTCAGATAGTGTCATCTGTGTTTTTGAGCGATAGAATTTGATGGAACAAGCCAGATAACGTTTGGCTTTAGGTTTTAGGTTGAGTATGTGTAGTTCATCTTCCTAAACATAGATGGCACTATGTACAATTGTACATTTTATTAAACCAATCGTTGTTGCAGCGGCGCGCGCTTTCAAAAACGGTTTTCAACTTCTTCGCGGGCCGCTTTATCTGGCTGTTTTCAAAACTGATTTGGGCTGTAGAAAAATGCTCACTGGGCCGCATGCGGCCCTTGGTGTAACACTTCTCTATTCCTAATTAAAGGTAAGATTCATAACGAGGGAACTTCCGGGCAAAGGAAATATACCGTTTTTTTACAAATACGTCAATAATTAACGTATGTCCCGTAAGTTTTGGCACAAAATTGAGGGGGCTTGAAAATAGGTTGTAAAGAAAATATATCGAGATGGCTTTGGAAACAAAAAAATGTTTATTTGCTTGACATTAGTTTGACAAGTCATTTTTTAAAGTCAGTTGCATTAAAATGTCTTATAAATTAGAAATACGAAAAAGTATTTATAATTTGGTTGGGCAAATTCCTAAGGCTGAAATAGTTCGCATTTTTCAAAACCAAAATATTTCACGCAGAAGTATTTACCGTACTATAGCCGAATGTGAAGAAGGAATTCCCTGTTTAAATCTTCCAAAAAGTGGAAGACCAAGAAGTTTCACGCGAGAAAGGACGGAAAGATTGGTAAGAAGAGCAAAAGACAGAGTCGGAGTTTCTACAAGAAAATTAGCGCGTCAATTCCGATCTTCAAAGAGTACAGTATGGCGGGAATTGACAAGAAATGGTCAAAAATATCGAAAAAGACGAAAGTGTCCTAAATATACCGAAAATCAATTAGCACGGATACCAAGATGCTGTCGAAATCTTAGGCGGATACATTTTTCAAATGAGAAAGTCATTATTTTGGACGATGAAAAATACTTTACCCTTGCCAACTCGGAAATCAAAGGAAACGATGGTTTTTATACGGACAATATAGAAGAGTGCCCAAACAATGTTAAATATAAGGAAAAAGCAAAATTTGCTGATAAAGTTTTGGTGTGGTGTGCGATTTCGATTAGAAGGATACCCAGACTTTATGTAGGTCGAGTTAGGGGGGAAGCTTTGGATGCGGAAAGGTATATTGACAACTGTCTTAATAAATTAGTTCATTTTGTACACCAACATCACGTGGGAGATGATATAATGTTTTGGCCCGACTTAGCAAGCTGTCATTATGCAAGAGCAACTCAAAATTACCTTCGTCAAAATAACATACCTTTCGTACCAAGACAAGATAACCCCCCTAATTTACCTCAGGCCCGCCCGATTGAAGATTTTTGGGCATTGTTATCCCGCAAAGTGTATGATGGAGGGTGGCAAGCCGAAAATGAGGAACAATTACGGCGTAGAATTTTTAGAAAGATAGGCGAAATTGATGTTGAAGTTGTCCAGAACCTAATGCGAGATGTTCGCAGAAAATTGCGTCTAATTGAGCAGCACGGCCCCTTCAATTTAATTTAAATTATTAATTTTGTTAGTTACTAAGCCGTTAATTATAGTAAATAATAAAAGTTTAACCAAAGCTACATATTAAAAGAATATTTTGTTTTAAATTTTGTGCCAAAACTTACGGGACATACGTTATAGCATCGAGTATGGAATACTTTGTATTTCGTAACCCGCAGAGGCATTTTTTAAAATTTCTGTAGTGGTGAGGGTTAAAAGTTTCAAATTTTAAAGACGTTGCGTTCAAAATTTTAATTTTTTACGGGCTATTTGAATCACTGGATACGCTAATTTTAGTAATGTTTTATTAGTCTAAGGCTAAAATACTTCCCAAGTGTGGAATATGTGATAACTTTAAATATAAGATTATGGATTTTCGTAGTTTTTGAGAAAAAGAAAATGTGTATGTGTTTTGACTTGAAACCTAATAATATTCGAATGCAAAATTACAGTAGGACCTACAGAAGGAACAGAGAAGAAATACAATCCTCCATTAGAAACCTGACAATATACATACTATGCTAATATAAATTAATTAAAAACACCAAACAAAAAATAAGCTGTTCTTGTAAACAGAAAACATTTTATTTGTTAACACTTGGGGCTTGTTATAAGATAATGAGTAATGATAATATTATTAGCCCAAGAAATACGTTTATATTAAAAAATTAAAACAAAAAATGTAAAAACAAATAAAAACTAAAAAACAATATAATTATAATTTTTGAAAAAGTAAAAAATAATATTTTTAAACGACCTTACTTACAGAGGACTTTCGTTACAACTAAGTTTACCGAATTCGGTAAACTTTGCTTATGGGTAATTGAAGCCGTTTGTCAGATATCACGTTTTTCCTCATATTATCTATTACTGCCCATGCTCCCTATAACTTAGCGAGCGGTTTTAGTAAAAAACCTATGCTGGAATATTGCTCTACAACATGGGACAAATTCCATTCAAATCCGTAGTTGCAGAGTAAATCCCCCCATACCCACATAAACACATATAGGTCGAAAACAGAACCTCCTTTTTTTGAAGGTGCTGTTTAGCTTGTTTAATGTTTAAATAAACGCAGTACAAAAATTAAAAAATTGGACATGAAACTGTACAGGGGTATCCATCTAACATATCCCTCCCCTATATTTTTGATTCCTCCTTTTAGATGCCTGCTCTTAAATTAAAAAATAAATACATATAATATTACCGATAATTCATAATTCCTCCCTACGAAATACCCGGGGGGATACTTTCCAGGTAGCTTCGCTGTTAATGACGTATAGTCAGGAATTATATGCAAATAACCGAAAAATAAAGGCAGGTACTAACTAAAAGTGCCGGATTTGCAACGCAGACTGGTTTAGTGGCATGTCGGTTCAGACAAATTAATTTTGGAATATTATTTCAGTGTTAATACATCATTTTTGGTATTTACGAGGACGCAAGCAACTGCACAGTGCACATTCTGATGTCATAAATTTTGATCAGCTTAAAACGGAGTAAATTAAAATTTATGGCTCTCCAGCAAAGTCAAAGTCCAAAATCAAGGTATTTATTTCAATTAAAAAGTAAAATAATGACTTTGACTTTGCTAAAGAGCTATTAATTAACTTCGATTTAGGCTAATCGAAATTTAAAAAACCAGAATGAGTCAAATATTCTTGAAAATTGTATTTATATTGATATTGTAATCACCTTCTCTGCCTTAATCGATTTTTTCCTAGTCGCAAAATAAGACATTGAAACGTAAATGTGTTTTGAATATCCACTTAAATCAGTTTGCCATCTGGCATGACCATAATAAAAAATTCAGAAAGTTGTTTTTTTTTTCAAATACATCTATTATACCATGGAGTATGGAATATTTTGTATATCCTAAACTGCAGGGGCATTTCTTAGTGTCTCTGGCTCAGATCATTATGTAGAAAGGTACGTAATAAAATACCACCAGGGTCACGAGGCACACCCGTTCGCTTCCCTATAAAGTTTTGGCCAAAACTCAATGTACCGAAAACATTTATTTTGTTTAATATAATACAAATATTTTAAAAACATAAAAGTTTTGTTAGAAAAATATATTTCGTAAAATCACGCACTTAGAGCGTGATAGATAGTGAATATTTTTATATGAAAAATAAATGAACTACCCATATAAACGTTTTCAAAATTATTTTAAATGGTAGATATTATGCTTAGGTCATATTGCATATATACTTTCTTTAGATAGAACTTGATTTTAACGAATACAATTTTAAAAAATACTAATTGTATTTTTGCAATATATTTTTATCTATTTAGTTAGATCAAGGTAATGTAAGCTGAACCAAGTTATTGTTTTTAACTTAAAGTAAGCCACACAATGTTCTTTTTGAAAAACTTGCAAAATTATCTGTTACTCTCTGCTATTCAGCATTATTATAAATACTTTTGATGTGTCTATTATCGTCAAGGGTTTTGGTGTTAGTTCTGTTGTATTCCTAAGTCATCTTTCATGCAAGTTAAACGAAGAATAGTGTGCAATATTTGAATTGAAAACGGGTCAACTTTTGTTCACCTGAAAAGGGTTATTTAAAAAAAATTCACTGCCTTCTAAAAGCTTTCCTTAACAACAGGAAATAAAAATTTCCTGCGCAAATACATCATTTCCATTTTCCACACTTTAGAATACCTGAAATTAGTTACATGAAAACTTTACTTTGCATCTCATTCCAAACACTTTTCCAAGCACTAAAATGCCAAAATGTTCCTGCGGAAATTCATTGTTTCCATTTTCCGTGGAAATTTTGTACACTTTAGGATACCTGAAATAATAAAAAAACCTGCTTTAATTGCCTTCTAGAAGCCATCCTTAACAACAGGAAATAAAAATTTTCTTGCGGAATACCTAAAACCTAAACCTACCTAAAACATGGAAACTTTGTTTTGCTCATTCTAAACATTTTTCTAAATGTAAAAATAATCTTGCAGAAATACGCCATTTTCAGTAGAAATTTAATTTCCATTTTTCAGAGTTTAAAATAGCTAAAACCTTTTACATGGAAACTTTGTTTTGCTTTGCATTCTACACATTTTTCTGAATATAAAAATGCAAAAATGTTTTATTTTATTTATCTATTTCTTTTTAACCTTTTCCTTCACTGAAATATGGCACATTCACAACACATTTTTTTTACTTCTATAAACATGGAATTTAAAAAATTAATGTGATTTTATAACTTAAATGATGGTTTATGGCTTTAAAGATGGTTTTATCGACGAACCTTGGCTAACCTAACAGTACATGTTTTGTTAAAAAAATCCTAGTTTTAATATAGGCTCGGAATTTTGATGGCGCGCTCCCCCCATTTTATCTGTAAGCGAATTACAGCAACTTTTAGTGTCGGTGTTAAAGTCATCAGGTAAAAAAAAGAAGCTGAATTAATTAATGGCATTTTGAAAAATGGTGCAAAAAGTTATAAAAAAATAACATATGAAGACATTCAGGATTCCTTTACAAAAGAGGAAAGAATAACCCATACGTAACATTCAAAATATCAATATGAACACTTGCGAAATCAGTGTAAGCTTAAAAAATATTACATTTTTCCTCGATGTTGTGTTTTAGAAGCAAAAAAGGAATGCTATCCGACCAAAGAAAAAACTGTTATATCCGAAAGCGGAATAGATGTAGAACTACAGTCTCTGTTGGACCAAACTGTTAGACGTCTTTTATTAGTTCCATGTATAAAAAGTATTATACTGACAGCACCAGAGACGTCAAGGTCAGTAGTGAACTCGAAATGTGGATGCGGTGGTTCATTTGGACAGAGTATTTAGAAACAAAATTTCTTGAATCCAATTTTAACTGACGAGTCTGTTTTATAGCATCCCTCGTTCCAATTCAACTAACTGATATTATGGATTCTACAAATATTTTTTGGAAAAATGAACGACCATCATCCACAAATTACTGCCGACCAATTTCTTTTCATTTTGCTAAAGAAACAAAAACGTATGTTACTGATTTTGTTAAATCCATAAATGACCAAATATCGGAATTGGTAGACACTTGAATTTTCTGGTAAAACGGTATATACATAAAGCATAATTGGTTTTTAACAATGATTAATGGAAGGTGTGTCAGATTCTCACAGGTACACAATCTTCAGCGTGATGTAACATATATGGAGCGAAACCTTCCGAGATGAACAATGTGAAAATTATTGAGCGGCGACAAGTAAATCAAGAAGCATATAAATACACATACACACATCTTCATGCATTAATACGATTTATGGAATGTTGCTTCATGTTTCCTACCGTTTGGAATTTATAAAATGGTCGGCCAAATCATTGAACAGAAAAGAACTTCTAAAATCAATAAAATCAAAAATGCAATCTTAACTAAAAGAAAAACTTGGAATAATTGTTGATGTGCCAAAACAAGGTAGTAACACATCAAATAATGGCAATACGGCTAGAAGATTTTTTTAAAATTTTGAAATGGTGTCGGAAATAACTGGGTTTAACCAAGAATTACTTAAACGTTTTGCAGTTATTTATAGCCGATGCCATATTAATGAGACATATTTTCGAAACTGCCAACCTTTTCAGCCAGCATTATCATTGGTATTATAAGCCATCATCACTACACAAAGTTTTAATTCACAGGGGTCAAATTATAAAATCCATTAGCCTATCAAACGAAGATGTTATAGATGCATTACTCATTTCTTCTGACCCATTAATAACAAGCTTGGGGCATAAATGGCAGAAGAAAAATAGTGAAAGAGAATTGTACAGTGATTCTATAAACCTTTTAAATTAATTTTCAAAGTGCACAAAAAAGCGTAATTAGACTTAATTTAATAAGCGCATTTCGTGCATCCGAAATTTTCCCGGTGGACTGTCAGCAGGTGTTTAATAGATTTCCCAACGACACTATAACTGAGGACAAGCAAGTGCCGAAAATGTGTTAGTTACACTGCTAAAAATTAAGAGATTCTCTAATTCAACCTCAGAAGATGGCACGAGAAGAAAAAGGACCCGTCTTAGTATTCAGCCTAGTTCTAGTGTAACAACATTGCCGAATCATCCCGAGACTGCTGATTCCTCTATAGAGCCGAGTTCTTACCCTCCGCGGCCTGCTTCTTCATCCTTGCAGCCTGATTCTTCACACAAAAGGGCAAAAAACCTTCAAATATGTCTGTAAAGTAATAGAGTATAAGCCCGAAATTGCTGTCATGGGAATGAAATCCATTAATAAAAGCAAAAAAAAATTAAACCGGTCGTTGATGACATTTGTGGGATGAAACAGGAAGATATTGTTGAGATTTTACTCAATCTTGAGATAGAAAATTATTCAAGCGATAACTGCTATTACTTTTGTGATTATGAAGTGCAAGTAGTTGAGGTTTAAATTTTATTTTTTAAGTTATTTTTATAGAAATCTAATACTTATTGGTTTACATGACAGGAACTATGAGCAGCTGCAATAAAAAAATATTTATTAATATTTTTAATAATAATTCCACTTTCTAACAAAGAAAGTTTGTTGGATTAATACTTTTTAAAGACCTAAAAGAAAAAGTTACGGGCTGTTGACTGTTACTATCCCAATGAATTTTCATATATATATATATACAAACATATATAGAACGGGTAAATGATCAGATAAATGAATTCTATGTAAACCGGTGTCACCTATACTGTCAATATTTGACAAGATGCATTAGAGTTGCAGAGTACTCTGAAATAAGTTGCTTTAGACCAAACGTGTCCATGATAGAACCCAACATCTTACTTGAATTGGATATATCTAAAAAATGTATATTGAAATCGTCTAGGCAATTAATGTTATTGTACTCAATATATAAATCAACGAGTAGTCCCTCCACATGCTCAAAAAACATATTAATATTCGAGTTAAGAGGCCGATAAATATTTCCGATAATAATTATTTTTCTTCCATTATAATTTTAATCCAATGTAATGCAAACAAACGGATATTAGCTCATCGAATTTTTAACTTAGATTTAATAAAAATACCCACTCTGCCACCGCGTCCCCTTTTACGATCAAACCTTTTGAAATTATAGATATTTAATCTTACGCAAAATACGAAATCAATCGATTAAGTGTTTTTATTACGCCTCCATTTTGTTTCGGATTCGTATCAAAATTTCACCAGTTCATTCTTATGTCACACTTGATTTCTGTGGAAAATTTTAAATATATTGGCCAAATAGTTTTTTAGTAATAATTTTACTAGGCTGCCATTTTGTTCCGCCATATTGGATTTTTACCCAAATGTTACCATTTCATCCCATAGGACCCTTAATTTTTCACCAAAATTTGTCAATCTGGTAAGTAGTTTATTAGCTATGCTGCGAACAGACAGACCGACGGAATTGAGAAAACATGTTTTTCACCATCTAGGGAACATCAAACGTGATGATCTGAAATATCTTGAACGGTAATTTTTCATGATTAGAATAATTTTCTCTTATGAGGGAAGTAAAAGACTACCTTGCCCCTGTGATGCACACAAATTGTAGCCTAGTGCTCCTTATTTGTGTTTTCGTAAAATAGAGCAATGAAGAGAAAGCGGGTATGAGGCAATATATTTTTTAGCACTGTTAGATAAACATTCAAGTTTTACTAAAAAATTTTCGGTTTATACCTTACTTTATTTTATTATTCTTATAAAGTAACAGATGTACTTATTTAAGTAAAAAATATATCACTCTTGTTACTTGAAACATCATTCAAAATATTTTTTAAATCTGTTATCAACGTTTTCTAATTAAAGTTCAAAACACATTTTCACATTTGCCGTATCTCATTAACAAACAACTAAGTATTTGTCTTATTTCGATTTTTAATATTACCAGTCAATTTATGGGTCACGTATTACAGAATATTTCATATATCTCAGGATAAATACTAGTCTGTTATAACAGATTCTTTTACAGTGGAAGCTTTTTAAATTCCTACAAGTAGTTTCTTGGAAAATAACCTGACCTGGATAATATCAACTGTGACATGTGCTCACTGAATTAAAAAACAAAAAGATTAATAACACTTCACTTGAGTGCAAGAAACTGGATGCCCCCTTGGCAACAACTATATGCCTGTTATTTATCTTAAAATTATTTTTATTGAAACATGTACTTAAATACATACTTTATTAGAAAGCTATTTGCTTTATACTGTATAACGTTTAATGAGTGGTGCCCGTTTGGATTGTTCTCAATCTGCTTGATTACTTAGAAATCCTCATTTGTCTGTTGACCATTTATCGTAATTTATTTTTGATGAACATCTCCATTTTGTCAAAACTTTTCAGTCTTCATTTTTTTCTATCCTAGCTTATTTTATATCCTTTATACCAGGCGATAGGAATCCAGTATTCAATTTTAACACAAATTCGGATAAATTAAGGTTGCACATCTAACGTAACCTAACCTACAATCAGAAATTTCAACCTAAATCCAGCTAAATTAAGGGTGTGGTAATACCATTTTTAATGGAAATATCATAATTAAAATTAAAAATAGACCCGAAGAGATATAATTAATTGTTCTCCAATCAGATTATAAAATACATTAAGGTCCGGCAAAGCGACTCAATCCTCTTTTACTTAACGAAATATCTGATTTTAAAGACCACATAAAACGAGAATCGGTAAATCGGGAATAATAGTTATATCATAGTGTATATACAAATAAAATAAGAAATTACATAAAATTAAAATTACTGGTGATTTTGCCTTTCATACGGCAAATAAAAATCTTGTATCTACACCAAAATTTTACCAGTTGATTCCAACATAATATTTTGATGTTTGTGCAAAATTTGACATAAATCGGACAATTAGTTTTTTAATAATGATTTTTTTAACATTTCTCTAGGCCACCATTTTCTTTCGCCATATTGGATTTTTACCAAAATATTACCAGTTCATCCCTATTTGCTAAATTTTATCATTAGTGCCCCTTAGGATACTAGTAATAGAATATTTCCTCCAAATTTAAAATCTCTAGGTCCACCGATTTAGGCTGTGCGTTGTCTGTCAGTCTGTCAGCCATGGTACTAGTTTGCCACCCCAGTTAAAATCTTTTCTTTATCTTGTACATAAAATCGTACGGCAATAACGATATTTCTCGATTTGGAAATAAATTAAATGGGGACAACACCCTCTTAGTAGATACATTTTCAAAAATAATTAAACGCGAGTTATTTTTTTAATGCACCCCTAGGGTACTTTTAGGCTGTGCGTTGTCAGTCAGTCGCGGTGCTCTTTTATATATTTAGTACTGCCAAATACGAATCAAGATTCTCAAGTGACGCCACACGATAGTGGCTGCATGCGCTAGAGTCTAGAGCATACCGTTAAGTCTGTTCATCCCGGTTTTGAGTTAAATTTCTTGAGGATACTTCCAAAGTTTTTGAAAGGAAATAATTTAATCGTTAATTTTTTATAGACGTTTCATAGCTGTCCGTAAAATGCTGGCGTTTTGCCAAAATCACATTTGCATTTTCGAAGCTTTCTTTCTCCGAATAGGGACTGAAGTGTTAGTGACTGCCACGCTTCCGGGGCCAAAAGTTATATTTGAGCGGCCGTTGGTCATTATTTATATTTTCCGGATCTTGCTGTTGTTGTTGCGCTAATTGCGCTTGATTTTTTGTGATTTTAGATTCGCCGATTATTGTCTTCCATACTGCTGGTAGTTTTAATAATTCGTTCCTTTTATTTAAATCACCTTGTTTTTCAAATTCTATGGCTTCTCGGATTATTCTGGTCTTATAATGCTCGAAATTTATTTTGTGATGTAGGAATAGAGCTGAGTAAGTTTGTTTGCTTCTGAGCTGAGTTTATGGTCTTCTACTTATGCTGATATTCGTCTGTTAGTTTCCTCACGTACGTACATCTTTGCACAGTCCTGGCACGGAATGCTTATACTTCGTGGAATAAAAACACATTATATATAAACACATATATAAAATGACAATTTTTGATGTAATTAACAGATGTCATGTTGGACCGGAAGTAGCTTCCTTTTTTATAATGGAACACCGTGTATATTTTTACATTTTCAGAATCTAGACTTTTTCTACATAGTATCGTATTAAAAAATCAACTCAATCCGCCATTTTGAAATTTTGACAGCTATTTTTACTTTTCAATCAAGTGTGCCATAAAGTGCCTTAAATTACTCTGACATGCTTAAATAAGCTATAAAAAATAAAATCTTCAATTTTTGTTACAGGGTTCCTCAGTTGACAGAATCCCTTTTTTCGAAATGACTCGAAATGCAAATGTATCATTTTCATATTACAGCTAAATGCACTTCTTTAGTACGAATCTAACGAACACTATAAACAAATTAAGTGAAATTAGTAGTGTAAATAAACTCTTTTAATAAAAAAATAAATAAAAAGTACTTAACACGAAACAAAAATCAAAACATATTTTTCCAAAATCTAGCCACCAATCAGGTTCTCTAAATGTTCTCCGTTTACTTCATGACATTTTCTCTCGCAAAAAATGTTTTCCTCTACAACATTTTGAAGCTCTTTAACAGTTAAACAAGCAAATCTTTCTCGAATACGGTCTTGCAATATTTTTAAAGTTTCCGAGGATGTATTATAAAAAAACACTTTTATTGTATCCCACAAAAAAGTCGAGTGGTGTCAGGTCCAGGGAACGGGGAGGCCACCGAACTGGTCAATTATTTGCGATAAAATGTCCAAACCTGCAAATGATTGATCACTATTTGCGTATTGTGGAGTGGAGCACCGTCCTGTTGAAAATAACTGTTTTGCTCTTCCGCCAAAGGTAGGCCTTCTAAAAATTTCTTGAGGGAGTTCTCTAAGATTTCAAGATATCGCTTGCCCGTTAAATATCATCGAAAAATGATCGGTCCAATAATACGCGTGCCCATTATCTCAGCCCAAACACTTACATCAAACCTCTTCTAGAAATGTCCTTCCTTCATATGGTGTTGATTTCCTGTTCACCAGTATCTGGTGTTTTGCCTATTGAACATGCCATTGTTGTTAAACTGGAATTCATCTGAATATAATATTGAAAGTGCCAAATTATTCTGTAAAAACCAGCTAAAGTAGTTCAGTCTTCTTCGAAAGTCGCCGACATAAAGGTCTTGATGTAACTGATATCTGAACGAGGGGTAACCGTGTTTCTTTAAAATGTGGTAAGCTGAATAGTGGCTAGTACTAAGTTCATGACCGATTTATTAGTAGATGCCGTGGGGTCCAGGTTTACAAATGCCAAAACATTAGATTCCATTTCCTTGCTGATAATAAAGTCATTGTCTTGTTGGATGACAGGCTCCTTGCGAATTTTTTTTTAATTAAATAAACTTAGGATATTCTTCACGATATACACATTGCCCGTAAATTATCAACATATCTACCTGCTCACTTCTTGTCAACATAACTATTTTTTACTTAAGAATTTAAAAATGAAATTCTAGGAAGAAACGAATAACCAAACTTTACTTGGTAGTATTATAACAATTGTCAAATTGGTAGGAAGGCTGTCTGTTTTTCATTTGTTCTGATTTAGACTTTCATGGGAAGCTTGATATCTTAAAAGTTTTCAAAATGATATCGTAATCAGTTGGTATTTATTTATTTATTAAGCTGTAGTATGAAAAAGGTATACTTCCATTTGAAAATTTCGAGTTATTTGGAAAAAAGTTATTCTGTCAATTTAAGCCACCCTGTAACACAAATTAACCATTATTTTTTAAATTTTTTATAGCATATTTTGAGTATGGCAGAGTAATTTAGGGCACTTCACGACACACTGGTTTGAAAAATAGCTGTCACAATTTCAAAATGGCAGATTGAGTTGATTTTTTAATTAGACAAACGTAAATTCCGAAAATGTAAAAATATATAGGGTGTTCCATAAAAAAAGGAATTAGAGTCACTCACTAGAGAACTCTCATAAATCTATTAAGTACATCAAAAGTTATCATTCCAATAACCCAAGATACCTACCAAATTTCGTTTCAATTGGCTAAAAAAATAACAAAATGGAACACGGAAAGCAATCTCGATTACACCCGGTATATAAATTTCCTACAGTCTCAAAATTCTAAATTTCCAAAATTCTGCGTAACATCTGCATATCTAATGTTCAGTTTTTACTTCCTTCGTAAAAGGGAAGTATTGTAATCGTGAAAAAATCACCCTCCAAGATTTTTTCAGATCTTCACGTTTCAGGATCCCTAGATGCCGAAAAACATGTTTTCTCAATTCCGTCGGTGTGTCTGGCTGTTCGCGGCATAGCTAAAAAACTACTTACCCGATTAACTTCAAATTTTGGTCAAAAATTAAGAATCATATGGGTATGATCTGGTAACATAACAATCCAATATGGTGAAACAAAATGGCGGCCTATTGAAATGTTAAAAACATATCATTAAAAAACTGCTTATCCAAAGGACCTCAAATTTTAGACAAAAATCAAGTATTATGTTGGAATCAACTGGTAACATGTTGATACGAATCGAAGATGGCGCAACAAAATGGCGGCTTAATAAAATATTTAAAAATTCAGCCTGAAAAAGCTTCTTAAAGGATCGATTTCAAATTGTGTGCCATAAGTAATTGTGGTATAGGGATCAACTAGTAAAACTGTGGTACTAATTCAAGATGGTGGAACAAAATGGCGGCCAAATAAAATGTTTGTAATCGTGAAAAAATCATCCTCTCATGTTTTTACAGATCTTCAGAAAAATATGTTTTATCAATTCTGTCGGTCCTTCTGTCAGTCGGTCTGTCAATTCCGCCATAGCTTATAAATTACTTGCCCGTTTGACTTCAAATTTTGATCAAAAATTAAACGGCATATGGAAATAATCTGGTAAAAATCCAAGACGGCGAAACAAAATGACGGCCTAGTGAAATGTTAAAAAAATTATCGTTAAAAAATTACTTATCCAATTAATCTCAAATTTTACCAAACATGAATTATTATGTTGGAATCAACTGATAAAATTTTAGTACGAATCCAAGATGGCGGAATAACAAAATATTTTCAAATTCAGTTTGAAAAACTACTTAATGGATTGATTTCAAATTGTGTGCCATTATAGGAATCAACTAGTAAAATTGTATAACTAATTCAAAATGGCGGAACAAAATGGCGGCCAAATAAAATGTTTTTAATTGTGAAAAGAATCACCTTCTCAGGTTTTACATATCTCTACGTTTTAGCGTTTCTAGATGCCAAAAAATATGTTTTATCAATCCTGTCGGTCCGTCTGTCGGCCTGTCTGTTTGTCAGTCCGCAACATGGTTTTAAACTACTTACCAGATTGACTTTAAATTAACAAAAATTGATGGTTATATGGGGACGATCTGGTAATATTTTGGTAAAAATCCAATATGCCGGTACAAGATGGCGGCCTAGTGAAACGTCAAAAAAAAATTATTACTAAAAAAATTAATCCAGTGTACCTCCAATTTTGCACAAAAATCAAGTGTTACATAGGGGTGAACTGGTAACATTTTGGTATGAATCCAAGAGAGCGAAACAAAATGGCGGTCTAATAAAATATTTAAAAAATCAGCCTGAAAAAACTATTTATTAGATTAATTTTAAATTTTGTGCAAGCATTAAGAGTGATATAGAGATAAACTGGTTGAGTTATGGTACGAATTTAAGATGGCGAAACAAAGGGCGGCCAAATATATATTTTTTAAATCAACGTAAAAAAATTCTTATGCAATTGACATTAAATTTTGCAGAAAAGTTTAAAGTGATATAAGAATAAACTGATACGAATTCAACATGACGTAACAAAATAGCGGTGTGTGTCAATGTAAAAATTTTAAATTAAGCCCAAAATCAAGTGTGGCATAGGTAGAAACTGGTGGAATATTGGTAGGAATTTAATATAACGGAACAAAATGGAACCCAAAACAATATTTGAAAATACAGTATATTTATATGTGTTACTAAATGACTATGTACCGAATTAAATTGGGTGACACTTCACTATTTCTAATAAAAGGAAAGATTCATTTCAACGAGGGAAGTTCTGGGTAAAGGAAATTTTACCGATTTTTTTCGATTGTATTATATTGATTAACTGACCCATAAGTTAATTTGGTACTGAATTGATACTGATAAGTTACATTAAGGTCGTCTCTTTATCTTGTAGATAAAAACATATGGCAATAACGATATTTCCTAATTTAGAAATAAATTAAATGGGGACAACAACCCAATAAAAGTAAAATTATACTTCAATAAATTATTAAATTTATGTAGTTATAAATTCCTAGCTTTAAGTAGCTGTAAATTAGTATGAAGACATTAAAATTAGTGGCTTAAATTTTTCTAGCACTGTAGCAAACAGTAAATCAAGGGGCATAAATTATCAAAAAGAAAACTAAATATTTAGCAGTAGTAGGTCTCAAAACTGAAATAGAAATATATAAAAAATAGTTTCGTAACGCATTGTTTTCATGGCAGTTTTTCTAATTTCTTTCCACAACCTGCTGAGTGGATTATTTTCTTAAACTGTTATTTGGAGAATAGTATGTTGTTTTGTTACGAAGTATTTTTTCCCAAAAAATACTTCGTGTTATAATATTAGGAAGAAGTGATTATTTTACAAAGTAGTACAAGCTTGGGCAGCTAGGAACCTAGTGTTTAAATTTTCAAGATCCTTTTAATTTTGTTTTCGTTTTTGAAACTTTGATATACAGCTAACAAATGAAAGAACATTTTATATAATTTTAAAAACGATTTTTCATTTAATCCATTATTATGTATTTTTTATGATGCAGAAAAATCAGAAAGTTTCTTTATAAGCACTTTGAACGTAACAATTAGCACTGTATTTGTCAACTAGTAACTTACGGTTATGAGTAAATTAGGAATCTAAACTTTAACCAAATACTAGACTTGTGATTGAAAAGAGAATTTAAGGCCGAATCAGGAAAAGAAAAATATTGGAGATGATATTTAAAATAAAACAATTGGTGTAACTTTGAGATATTAACATACTCAAATTTAAGCTTTTATGTCCCTAAAATGATTTAAGTTTTACTAACCTATCTCTTACAACCACAGAAATAGTTATTATGAAATACTTGGTAGGCACCCCGTCCTGGTAGACATACCAAATCTAATCCCAATCCGATTACCCCTTTCTATTCTGTTTACTTAAAAAAAATCGGTAAATTTCCTTTACCCGGAACTCCCCTCGTTATAAATCTTTCCTTTTATTAGCAATAGTAAATTGTGACCCAATTTATAGTTCGGCACATAGTAGTTTAGTCACACATATACACTGCCTTTTCAAACATTTCTATTGGGCGACATTTTGTTCCACCATATTGGATTTAAATCAATATTTTACGAGTTTCTATCTATGCTACACTTAATTTTTGAGCATAATTTAAAGTAATTCGAATAAGTAGGTAGTTTATTACACTGTTTTTTAAAAACTTCATTAGATTTTGCAATTTTGTTGCGTCATTTTAAATTCGTACCAAAATTTTACCAGTTTATACCTATATCACATGTACTTTTTGTGCAAAATATGAAGTCACCTGAGTAAGAAGGTTTTTTTTAAGTTGGTTTTTTAAACATTTTAAGATGGTTTTTAAACATTTTAAGTGGCCGCCATTTTGCTCTGCCATCATGAATTCGTATCACAATTTTACCAGTTTGTCTCTATATTTCACTTAATTGTTATACAAATATCTATCTAATAAGTTGTTTTTTCAGGTCGATTTTTTAAATATTTTATTAGGCCGTCATTTTGTTTTGCCACCTTCGATTTCTACCAAAATGTTACCAGTATAACACTTGATTTTTGTGCAAAATTTGAGGTAAATTGGATAAATAGTTTTTTATAAATATTTTTTTTTATCATTTCACTAAGCCGCCATTTTGTTCCGCCATATTGGATTTTCACCAAAATATTACCAGGTCATCCCCATATGATCTTCAACTTTTGACTAAAAAGTGAATAGAGTAACTTGTTTTTTAGCTACGTCGAGAACTGTCGGGCAGACCGACGGAATTGAGAACCATGTTTTTTTGCAGCTAGGGACCCTAACACGTGAAGATATGTGAAAACCTGGGAGAGATATTTTTCAGATTACAAACATTATAGGTATTACGCCGACATTTTGTTCCCCATCTTGAATTTCGTCAAAATTTTACCAATTCATCTCTATATCACACTTACGTATTGCAGAACATTTTAAATCAATCTAATAAGTAGTTTTTTTTCAGGCTGATTTTTTAAATATTTTATTAAGACGCCATTTTGTTCCGCCATCTTGGATTCGTACCAGAATTGTACCAGTTCATTTCTACGTAATACTTGATTTCTGCGCAAAAGTTGAGGTAACTTAGATGAACAGTTTTTTAGCAATCATTTTTTCAACATGTCAATAGGCCGCTCTTTTGTTCCGCCATATTGGATTTTTACCAAAATGTTACCAGGTCATCCCAACATGACCCTTAGATCAAGTCAATCGGGTAAGAAGTTTTTTAGCTATGCCGCAAATAGATAGACAGATTGACAAAATTGAGGTATTTTGTTTATCTGATTTTTTCTCTCTTACGAGGGAAGTAATATATAAAATATTGTTGCGGTTGCAAATGTCCGGTAACATTTTTTCTGTTTTTTTTCAGGATTGGCCTATACTGCTCCTCATAGCTAGTTAATTAATTGGTCCAGAATTGTTAAAGCAGTTGTCATGGATTTTCAGGACGTTATACTGCTTTTTGATCCATCTTTTTAAGGCTTCACGTATTGTGCTCTTAGGCTCACCCATAATCTTGCCCTGTAACCATGTTAGTCTTTTAGCAGAAGTACCCAGAATGGTTTAACCATATTTTTATTCGCTAACGAGCCAACACAGATAAATCTGCTATGAAAATAAACCAAGTTGGAATGTATCGGTTTTGGGTTACATTTTTGTTAGAATCAAATGAAGAGTGGAAATAAGGAATAAGGGAGTAAATTCCAAAATTGTTTTAACCACCGTTTTTTCAGTTTTCTTCTATCTCAGGATAAACTTCCTTTAAGTTTGTTTAGTTGGTTAGGTTCGTGAGATTTAGCTGAGGTTAATACAATATCCAGACCTATGTGAATAGGTCTGGCAGGTTATGGGAAATGCCAGAGGTTGGGAAGATTGTTAGGGTGATTGGCTTACCGGCTAGGTTTCAGTCTGTCCTTAACTAGTATTACTACTACTAGATTCAATCGAACATTTTCACGGCCGGCGTTGTTAAATGAGAATGACTAATGATTTTTGGATTTACACCATGACAAATTGCACTGCTTTGCAACGATTCGTTTGTGATCTAAACGATGTCAAAGTGGAATTACTATCCGACGTCTTGCCTGTGATTGCACGGGTCTTGTTCAGGGATCTTTATTGCACCAAATTCAGAACGTCAGAAAGTAATTCCAGTCTGACAGGTTTTAAATTAAAAAAATAAAACATTATTTCTAAGCAGCTGTTATTTAAGAATAAGGTCGTGACGCCTTTTGATCGTTGCGCGTTCTTGATATTGCACCTTTAAGTCGTCCGCGCTTTTATCATGTCCCGCATTTGTTACGTCACACGCACAGTTTTATCGTAGGCGATTTTGTCTTGCTGGCTTTTAACGTCATCAAACTTCGTTCTTTGTAAAATAAATTAAGATTATACAATTACATAAAAAAAATGACTGATTAATAGAACCAACAACTGTTATTGTGCCGGAAAACATCAAGAGACGAGCTTTGACCAAGCATACATATTTTAAAAACTTATTTGAGATACGGGATACCTAACAAAATTTCAATGCCTTGTGGCCTTTAAACTTTAGTTTGAAAATTTTATGAAAATAAAAGCTATTTCCTTGTTGGTGTGTGAATTTAATTAAGGAAAAAATACTTGTCTGTTTATTTTGTAGACGTCCTTATTATTTTTGTAATTTTATGTATATTGTACTCTTGAAACAATGGTTCTTATTTTCATTCTTGATTTAAAAATATAAGATCTCAGAATATCTAAAAATATCAGTTAGGTTAATCAGCTGTTAAATATATTTTAAGAATTGACCTGTTGGCAGTCCACATGATCCGTGGATATATTTTCATTGCCAATAAAATTGTCATCAGTTTACTTCAAAAATAACTTAGATGTTGGTCTTAGGATACACATATATTATTCTTTGGTGATGACGAATGAATCTTACTGAAAAACTAATTAATGTGTTTCCTGTTTATTTAGATTTCAGATTACTGACGCACATATAGATCAAATAGTAAAAACAGGTAGTTTCTAGAACGTTTAAATACGTAGTTGGAAATAGGAAAGGAAAGCCACCGCAATGGGAAATGGCTTTTAGGCAATATTTCTGAACATTTGATATGTTGCAGTTTTTGACCTCCTGATCAAAAGCTCTTAAGGCCACAACTTAATCCTGCGGCTACTTTTTGACGTATAGGGTGCCAAAGTTGGAATTTTGCCTTTCCGTATTTTATGCAAAATTTGTATTTTAAATACTTAAACGTGTTCAAATAAGTCACTCGCTTAGAATATTTTTGACTAGAAGCTAGTGTATGTATTAGTGAAAATAAACGTATACAGGATGTAGTTGTGTTTTAGATTAGAGTCATTTTTGTTCCATGTTCGACTCCTCCTAAAACACTACAATTATGTTTTTATTAAAAGCTCTATTGCCCTAGAATAAACAGTCAGATTTTTCCGAATGTGTGATATCTTTATGAAAATTATGTCATGCTTTTTAATACACAAGATTTGTAACGTATTGCATTAGCTGAAAACCTCAGTGTAATCAGTTTACAGCTGGGATCTTTAAGTAGCCAGCAAAATTGACATATTTTAATTATCCAGCGAATATTTGATGAAATAAAACGACTTGGCTGAATTTTCAGTGCAGACTAAATATATTTAGTAAAAGAAAAAGAGGAGATAAAATGGTTACAAGTGGTAAAAATATACACCTGTATGCACAGTCAGACCCTTTGTAGGTACACGAATCTTAAATACATTAAAGAAAACAGATGCTCTTATATTTTGGGCTCATTTTAACACTCCCCCTACCACAAAATATAATATATGGCTGTAAAACATACCTTAATAAAAACTACCTACAATACATTTGCAATGCCCAAGTTCTCTAAACATCTATAGTATTTTACAGAACACAAACTTTTTGTCAAAACATCAGCCGGCATCTCGGTTGTCTGTAAATATTTTAAATTTATGAAATTTTGGTTTACGGCATCTCTAACAATATGATGCCGAACATCAATATGTTTCGAGCTTTTATCATGAACAGGATTTACGGGCAACTTATGAGCACTTTGACTATCATTGTAAAGAGTTATACAATTTAAACTACCAAATAATTCACTTTTCAAATTTCTAAAATAAATTGCTTCCTTTGAAGCTTCAGAAATTGCCATGTATTCCGCTTCAGTGCTGTATAAAGCAACAGTCTTTTGTTTTCTACTTTCCCAAAAAATTGCGGACCAGAAAGTTTGAAACAAAAGCCATTTTATGATTTGCATCACCAGCCTAATCAGCTTCTATAAAACCTACTAACTCTTTGTCATCTTTAAAAAAACTTTAAAAGTTGCTTGCAAACACTTTAAAGTGCGTTACTTCTTTCCAAACTCTTTTCTCTTCTCCTCTTATCGTAAAAGTTATTAAATTGATTTAAATAACTTACACAATAGGCAATGTCGGGTCTAGTTCAAACAGCTGGGTACATTAAACTACCTATAAGTTCCTGATATGGAACGTCAATTTTAGAACCATTATCGTTCTTACCTAAATTAACATTCTATTCCATAGGTGTGATGACAGTTTTACAATTTACCATATTAAACCTATTTAAAATCTGATTAATATAATACGGTTGATCCAAAGTATTACACTATTTTTCTTTCTATCTATTCTAACTCGCATGACAAGACATTGCTTTATCTCATCCAAATCTTTTAAATTTTAAATTCATTCGCTACAATATTTTCAGTTTCATTACAATCGTTAGAAAAAATAAAGAAATCATCAACGTACAAGGCGATTATTGTCATTAATCTTCCATTATTTTGGTAAGTTTTCTATTTCTAATTTAGACCTATTACAATCTAAATTACCTAGCATGACATCAACCCTTTCATACTAAGCTCGACTATTTCAGGCCATAAATTGCTCTATTTAACTTTAAAACTTTATTACTGTCAGCACATACATAACCTTCAGGTAACATCATATATACACCTTCGTTTAAAAATTAATATAAAAAAGCAGTTCCAACATCTAAATGTGAAGTATCGAGCCTTAGTTGTACTGATAAAAACATTAACAACCTCAACGAACAACAAAAAGGTTTCATGATAATCATCATAATCAACACCTTGTCTTTGTGTAAACCCATTCACTACTAATCTGGCTCTAGATTTAAATCGTTCTTCGCAGTCAATTTTACGTTTAAAAATCCACTTACACGGTACTATAGTCTTACCACTAGGAGCGGTGACCAGTTCCCAGGCATTGTTCTCTTCGAAAGAACAAAGTTCCTAGATGTTTCCACTCACTCTGCTCCGGTTCTAATAAAGCGTCGAAACTACCGGAGCACACGTACGTCACGCGATTTTCGAACTTTCTCGGTTTCAGTGTCCTAGGTGACCGTCTAAGTGTTTCTGGAGGCTTATCTGAAAATTCTGGAACATGGTCACTATCGTCATTTTCCCGCACCTCACTAGACTCTCTTGTTTCACGAGAGCTATCATTTAGGTTGTCTTCTGCAATTACTAGTTCCTCTTCTGCAACTCCCACTGAAACTGGAACTTCAAAAATAGATAAATACCATTCTGTTGTAGTCATCGTCAGGAAATATTTGCCCCGCCAATCGATTTGGATTCAATCGGACCACATACATCTGTATGCACCACATCTAGTACATTTTCAACTCTCCTGCCTTTATTTTTGAATGGTAGTCTGCTTAGCTTACCTTCACAATACACGTCGCAGTTTCCTTTTTCTGCATCTGCAACACGCAATTTCCTTTTTCTGCATCTGCAACACCTGAATACTTAAGGCCGTTTACCTGTTTATTGTCCTTC
Organism: Kuschelorhynchus macadamiae; assembly: GCA_030620095.1. NCBI lineage: Eukaryota > Metazoa > Arthropoda > Insecta > Coleoptera > Curculionidae > Kuschelorhynchus > Kuschelorhynchus macadamiae. The sequence continues at coordinate 709,129 of JAUTXW010004235.1, forward strand.
ATGTGATTCAAATATCGACTGTTGAATGTGCCCAGATCTTCTATGCCAAGTGTATGCTATGACCTACTAATGAATTGTTTATCCTGTAGACACTATCTTTTAAATCAGCTGTTACCAACACTTTATTCTGGTTGTATATTTGTCGAAATTCTCAAAATTTCCATTTTTAATTAGTTGGCTTACCGATAACAAGTTTGTGGTTAAGTCCGGATCATAAAACTCATTTTTAACGAAAATGTCATACTGCGTGTCACCGATGATAGTTTCGAATTTCACATTTCCCGAACATATCACTGGCACCTTATTTTGATTAGCTACTGTTATTTCACTAACTCCAGTTCTCAGTGATCGCTGCTCAATCCTTTTCACTCCCCAAAAGTTCATTTGCGGTCAAATGCACACTTGCGCCGGAATCAACATACCAATTATTCTTGTTAAATTTGAAACTTAAAAACACCGCACTAAAGGCGTTCGGCGATTTGTCTTCCCTATAATAAAGTAGCCCGTGTGCTTACACTTATAACACTTAACGTCTTTTAGGATATTTTTGTGTTTTACAGCGTTGCTAGATTTCTGTTTGTTTCCCTCATGTCAACTTTTGGAAACAAACGCACTTTCACTGTTGCTAACGTCGCTCTCCATTTCTAATAGCTTTGTTTAATAGGATCTGTAGAGATAGATATAACAGAGCGTTCACTCGCCATTATCATCGGCGAAAATTTCTCAGGTAAACCAGCTAACAGCACAGAACCAATCCATTCGTCGCCTCTACTACGTAGTTTTTGACCCGTTTGTACTATCTATAGCACACATGGATTCACATTTTGCTAGCCTTGCAGAAATTAAACCGCTTAACAGTCCAAATAGCTTTGTTCAATAATTCCACTGTAGTTCTCGCTTCTCTTATATGCACATATAATGAGGCATCAATCGTAATAACTAATTTGGCCTTTACCTTAGCATCGTCCTGTTTCTTACAATTGCGGGACTGGACCCATAACTTGCTGACTCAGTTGAATTTTCAGTTCAGACTAAATTTATTTAGAAAAGAAAACGAGGTAAAGGAAAAGAAAAGTGGTAAAAAAATACCCCTGTATGCACAGTCAGACCCTTTGCAGGTAGACGAATCTTCAAACCACATGTGTCACTTTACATTAAAAAAAAAAAACAGATGATCTTGTATTTTGGGCTCATTTTAACATAGCTGTATTCCCGGATAGGATTATTTTTGTTCCATGGTCGACTGTACCAAAAACACTAAAATTCTATTTTTTATTAAAAGCTTTATTGCCCTTGAACAAATAGTCAGATTTTTCCGAATGTGTGATATGTTACAAGATTGTAATGTATTGCATAAGCTGAAAATCTAGGTCTAATCCGTTTATAGCTGGGATCTTTAAGCAGCCATCAGCAAAATTGACATATTTTAATCATCGAACGAAAATTTTAATTAAATACAGCTCTAATAATACAACGGAAAATAAAAAAATACCAGCTGCCTCATAAAATTTTTCATTACTGTTACGTCAGATTCAAATGGTTTTTCATAATAATTCATCAAAGTGTGATCTATCCATTTTCAATACAGAAATAATCGGTAAATTCGCCTGTACCCACAAATTCCCCCGTAGAGAATTCAACTACTTACGCTACACATTCTATATATTTCTATGATTATTTGGTAACAACTATATACAAATCCTATAAACTGAAATTTATTTAAGTTTTTAATTTATTTATTATTATTGTTATTAATATTATTATTATTATTATTATTATTATCGAATTTGACAATCAATCTCTCAACAAAATGTTGGGCTCCAAGCCTATCCCGGATGCATGCATCAAAAGGAGTGGGTGGTTTCTATGTGTTGTCCTGTAAGAATTTTCTCACTATGTGGCAAGTACTGAGTAGGATATCTTGTGGATATCGATGAATGTGTTAATATGCAGCCTTATGATTTTCAAGTTCTGTTCTAGTGTTTTTGAAACTAGTCCAGTTGATGATACGATAATCGGTATCACATGAACCTTATTCAGTCACCACCTCTGATGTATTTCGATGGCCAACTGCGCATATTTGGCCTTGATATGTATCCAATACGTTGTTATTGTTGGGTACAACGACATCTACCAAATAAGTTGTCTTTCTTTCCTTATTTAAGAGTACCACATCAGGCCGAGTATTCGTCGCCGTCACTTGACTGTCGCTGATAATTACACGGTCGTAGTACAGTTTGAAGGCATTATTTTCAAGCACTGAACTTGGTTGGTATTTATAATAATAGTCTTCAGGAACCCGTATTTATTGGCAAGCTTTTGGTATATGATGTTACATACCTGGCTATGTCGCTAGAGGTAGTCCGTGTTTGCTAGGTAAGTGCAGCCAGATGTTATATGCTGTATATAGTTTCTGATCTCTCGCTACATTTGCGACACTTATCGGATTCAACGGACCGGTCTTTGATGATAAATTTCGTGTAATGCCGTATGTTAATAACTTGGTCTTGTATTGCCATCACAAATCCTTCTGTCTCTGGGAATAGTTGTCCATCCTTCAGCCTGCTGCATGCTTCCTTATCTATGTGTGGCTGATTCAAGTCATTGTGATGTCGGCCGTGCAGTGCCATTTGAGTCCACTGTTCTTGTTTGTCGGGGTGTGAAAGTGATTTTAGAAAGATGTTGTCACTTGCAAGATCGAGTGGAGAGTATGAGTTGTCACTTTGGGTCATTATGCAGTGTAGGTTTGATGTTTGTGCCTTGTTGGTGAAGAAATCTCTCAATTTTTGCAGCTGTCGGGAGCGCGAATTGGTCAAGTCAACAAGGGATCTTCCACTTCCTCTTCGTGGTGAGGTCATTCGGAGAGTTAATGACCTTGGGTGGTGTGATTTATACTTGGTTATCATTAGGCGAGTAAATCATTGTAGTCCCTCTAGCTCCGTGTTAGCCCATTTCAAGATTCAGAAACTGTAGGTCAGAAGATAGAGAAATTACATTGAAAAATTACCAATGTATCCCTGTTTAATACATGTTTTTTGTGCAAAATTTCAAGTCAATTGGATGTGTAGTGTTTTGGTACTGAATTTTTAAACATTTCATTACGCTGGCATTTTGTTCTGCCATTATAGATTTATACAATTTATATCTAAATACATTTTTAAAGGCACCACCAACAAGTAGTTTCTTGTTAATGAATTTTTTGTACATTTTCTGAGGCCGCCATTTTGTTCCGCCATATTGGATTTCTACCAAAATATAACCATTTCATACCCATATAACTCTTGATTTTCGAACAAAATTTGAAGTCAATCGGAAAAGTACTTTTTGAGCTACATAGAGGCAAAACAAGAGACCGACAGACTCGACAGTAATGGGAGAATATGCCTCTTGGGGCCCAGGGACCCTAAAACGCAAAGATCTGCAAAAATCTCCGAGAGCGTTTTTTTCCACAAATAAAATACTTTCCTCTTAGGAGGTAAGTCAAAATACAAATAGGCGCTTTTTTGGAACCTCGGGTAAAATACTGACAAGATCAAGAAAGGACTGTTTGGTGTTTGTATAGCTTGTAGAGTTGAAACTCTTGAAAGGTTTAGGCAGTTTTTCACCAAGGCAAAAAAACAAACATGAGAAAAAAACCATTTTGGCAAATCATCAGGCCATGGTACCCATAGCAAAAGCAAATTATAAAAGAAAACATACCCGCTTGGCAAATGTTTGCGCATTTGACAGCATTTGTCAACTATGTTATGGGGTGATTTTGAATCTTTGAATGACTTTGACTAATAATTTATAATTTGCTTTTCCAAATTCCAATTTTCAGTCGCAACTGCCCAAATGATAAAATTTGTTCACCATGTTGGGGCCGCCATTTTGAATTTTTAAATGTTCAACTAAGAAATTGTAATTTACATTCTCAAATACCCCAGATTCCAATTTTCAGTCTAATCTGTACAAATGACAAAATTAATCCGACATGGTCGTGCTGCTATTTGAAATTTCTGATTTCCGAATATTAACTAAAAATTTATAATTTGCGCTCTTAAGTACCCCCAGATACTAATTTTCACTCCAATCGGATTACAAATAACCTTACTTGTCCGCCGTATTGGAGGTGCCACATTGGACTATTTTTTGCACACAAATTGTGTAGGTATTTATATAAAATTTGAAGTTAAATATATTTCTTGATAATATGTGGAAGATCTATTATTTCGAGATAACATAATATATATATATATATATATATATATATATATATATATATATATATATATATATATATATATATTTCTCTAATCAGACGAGAGAAAAAAAGCTTCGAAAATGCCAAATATCATTTTGGCGAAACGTCAGCAAAACTGTTCTTTTCAGAACGACAGTAATAGACGGATGTGAACCCGAAATGAACACATATCGTATTTATCCATCCGTAAAGGACTCATATATATATGTGAAGAATAAACATAAATATTTTAGGAAAAACGGGCTTCTAGCAAAATACACAACTTTTTCACTCACAAGAACTTATTTTCTGAAATTAACAAAAATGAATTCACAATTTCCGACGCCCCGATATGAAGGCACTTTTGAAAATATATCCGCCCCGACGACCCGCGGCGGTTTTTTAATGATTCTATTGACTAACTTGTTGTTTTCTAAAGTAAACATTATAAAATAATGATTTATGTGCCACTATATCGAGATACATTCTCGACTTGTATCAAAATTTGATAACTTAAGGAAAGAAATGCTCACACGTCCAGCCTGACAGCAAATTTGCTCTCGAATTTTCTCATTTATTGATGGGTGGCAATCGGCAACACAATGAACAATAATGTGAAGCGTACTCGTTTCCAGCACAAAACAATAAACAACAGTGCGAAGCGTAGTAGATTCCAACACCATATAATAAACTATAGTGCGAAGCGTTATAGCTTCCAACACAAAACAATAAATTATAGTGCCAAGCGAAATAGCTTCCAACACAAAGCAATAAACTATATTGCGAAGCGTAATAGCTTTCTACATATGTGGTCCGTCCCTGCTTCAACACACGATGAATTCGAATATTCTTTGTTTAGGCTGTATGATATTTATGTAATATGATAAGATAGCAGTTAGTCACAATTAGAATAAGAGTTGTATTATCAGTAAGATTGTGTCGCCTGTTGTAAATGCATACGGAGTGAACTAATATTAATTATTGTAAATATACAGTTTCGATTGAAGTTAAGAATTTTAGCAGTTTATCTCCCTTACCTTGACTACATATAAAACAATAAACAATAGTGCGAAGCGTACTAGCTTCCAACACAATGCAACAAACAATAAACTACATTGAAAGCGTAATAGCTTCCAAGAAAACGTTTCTTTTTTATGTTCAAATTAGGTATTTCATATTTGAGGCATACAAAATTACCTCAAAATCCTCACGCAGACTGACGGAATTGAGAAAACATGTTTTTCGGCATTTCGAGATCCGGAAAAGGAAAGATCTGAAAAAATCTCGGTGGGTGATTTTTTCACAATTACAATACTTCCCTTTTGGCAGTTTACCTCTGTATCAAACTTAATACGTGCTCAAGATTTCAAATTAATCTTATAAATACTTTTTCAGGCCGATTTTTTAAATATTTTATTAGGCCGCCATTTTGTTTCGCTATGTTATCATTTCATTACTATACAACACTTGATTTTTGTGCAAAATTTGAGGAAATTGGAAATCTGATGAGTAATGTTTAAGCTCCGTGAACAGGCAGACAGATAGGCAAACCAACAGACGGACCGACGGAATTGATAAAACATATTTTTTGGCATCTAGGAACGCTAAAACCTGAAATATGTAAAACTTGAGAGGAATGATTTTTTTCACGATAACAAATATTTTATTTTGCCGCCATTTTGTTCCGGCATCTTGAATCAGTACCATAGTTTTATTAGTTCATCTCTACACCACAATTATATACGCCACACAATTTGAAATTAGTCTTCTAAGTAGATTTTCATGATGAAATAACATTTCACTAGTCCGCCATCTTGTTCCGGCATATTGGATTTTTAGCAAAATATTACCAGATGATCCCCATTTGACCCTTAATTTTTGACTAAAATTGTAAGTTACTCTGATAAATAGTTTTTAAGCTATGCCACGAACTGACAGATAGACGAACCGACGAAATTGATAAATATTTTTTGACATCTAAGAACGCTAAAACCTGAAAATATGTAAAACCTGAGATATTTTTCATGGTTACAAAATATTTTATTTGACCGCCATTTTGTTCCGCTACCATGAATTAGAACCAGAAGTTTTACTAGTTGATCTCTATACTACAATTAGTTAAAGGACATTATTTGAAATCAGTCTATTAAGTAGTTTTTTCATGCTGAATTTTTAAATTTTATTAAGCCGTTATCTTGGATTCGTACCAAAATTTTACCAGTTGATTCCTACATAAACTTGATTTTTGTACGAAATTTAAAACAAATTGGATGATTTTTGTCAGCCATTTTGTTTTCCCATATGGGGTTTTACCAAAATGTTACCAGGTCATCCCCCATATGACCCTTAATTTTTGGCCAAAATTTGAAACCAACCGGGTAAGTAGTTTTTTGCCATCTAGGGACGCTAAAACCTGAAAATATGTAAAACCTGAGAGGGTGATTTTTTCACGATTACAAATGTTTTATTTGGCTGCCATTATGTTCGGACATCTTCATAGTTTTACTAGTTCATCTCTATTGATGGAATTGAGAAAACATTCACAACACATAAAAATCTGAAAAACTCTCGGAGGGTGATTTTTATCACGATTACAATACTTCTCTTTTACGAGGGAAGTAAAAAACATGAGCAAAGCGCCCCGTTTCAACACAAAGAAAAAAAAATTTAAAATAAACAAAAACAAAAGAAAAACATAAAATACGAATAATTTTAAGCGTTAATAAAAAAGATAGCTTCATTCAAGGTGTTTGGAATAAAATTTTTTTTTTTCGTTCTCTCCCAAGCACTCATTCATGCCAAGCTTCAGAGCCCTCTAATATAATTACCTTCTGTTTTAGCGACAACTCTTTTCTGTTCATCACTAAATGTTTTTATCTCGAATCTTTCATTAGGTAACACTTATGTTATTTCGAAGAGTCCATCCTATCTTTTATCTAGTTTGGAAAAGTGGCTATTGGCAGACGGATGGTAAACACAGTCGCGCAACGTGCGGTTTTAGGTATTTTGTGGACTGAGAATCGAGTTCGGCTATTTTAATTTATAGCGTTACTAACTCTGGATCAAAAATCACAATTAAAGGTCTTTGACTAAAAAAAGCACACACGTATTCCTTAGCTATTTTTAATCGTTCCCCACTTAAGCCTTTTGTTGTATTTGGTTAGTTCTAAATTTTCGAAAATAATTTCACAAACCCATAAATTGTCTAACTTCTTTTACATTTCGAGGATAGGGTGCCCTTGATAGTGCTTCTACTTTGTTTTTGTCAGGCCTTATACCCATTTCAGATACCTCTTGTCCGAAATATAACTTTTTTCTCTACAAAATTATACTGGTTAATGTTTTTAAGAAAACCCTGCGTTTGTAAGACTTTGTAAGGCCCTATTTATATGATAAAGAACTTTAACGGATTATAGCATTATCTGACAAATTCCTAATTATTAATTTAACTTGTTCCCGTCCAGACAAAGTCACACCACAGTTTAATAATGAAAATATAGACTCTGATCATACGATAGGGTGGAAAGTTAATTATTTTATCATCATTTTAACTTTAATTGGTCGTAGTTATTCCAGTTACTGTATTTCCGGTATAATCCGTTTTAGAATTATTCCTTGAATTCTTAACTGCAATAAAATGTACCTGTTACCTTTAGCTGTAAAGCACTCTAATAAATTAGCTACCTAATAAACCTCTATTGTGTCGGCACTAAATTCTTTAATATACTGTTAAAAGAGTGCAGGTACGGATTGTATCTTCATGATAATAGCGCATTTCCACTTGTTATTTTTAACGAAAAAGAATTTTTTTTATTATTATTATTATGTATTTATTCCTGATATTATTAATAATTATTAACGAAACTTAAAAACTATATTTTTATTTTAATAATATAATAAAATGCATCTTATTGTTTTAGAAAACTTGCTCTAAATTTTTTCATATTCAGTTCCGTTTCACTATTACTGCCATCTTCGTCTATGCCTAAACTAATTATTAAGGGCTTAACATTAATATTTATAAAATTATAAGAGTTTCGATTTTAATTACATGTCTAATGGAATTTTTCCAGCTATGTACAAAAATATTATTTACATATTTTTTAATTAAATCTATTACAGAACTACTTCGTGTTTTCTCTCCTAATCATGGTTTTTAATTCATGCCAGATATGTTCGATCGGATTAAAAAGACATTAATACGGAGGAAGACGTAAACTGTATGACCGGAGGCACTAGCAAGATTGCCACAAATTTATTCTTTTTTAATATTATGCTCTTAAAACATTTAAAAGTTCTTTTTTGTAAATTTAGTTATAGCATTTTTTAATCTTAATAACTTTTACTACAGAAAAATGCTATCAGTTTTTCTAATGAAAAGGTGCCAAGTTTCATTGCCATTTATTAATTCATAATTCAACAGACTATATAAAGGTTTTTTTTTTATCAGAATCTTATGTTCGATACATTTTACCGAGTAAAAATTTATACAATTTTTTTCATGTGGCTATCACTTACTCTAAATAATAGAACTTCTTTTGCCTATGAAAGTTTAGTGAGAACTATTTCAAACTAATAGCTCATATACTCTTTAACAGAATCAAAAAGGAAGAATAAGTATGAATAAATTGTATGTTTATTTATTTAAAGCCAAGAAGTATCTATGATATAAAAACATTACTTTCCATACCATTTAATAATCTCACAAAAACTTCATATATCCAATTGAATAATAAAATTTTAGCTACTAAAAATATTTAACACGTCAAAATCAGCTGTGCGTTTTATTGAATTGTATTGGCATCTTGTCTTTTGGCAGAAAGCCAGCTCGACAGTAGTAAGGATAAACAATTTCAGGATGATTCTTCTTTATTTAGTTGTTGACAATAGGTCGAAGACCAGTTCACTTGACAGGAGCACGGCCAGATGTTCAGTTTTGTTACTGCCAAGTCTTTCTTTTTGGAAGGTTCTGATTTGACATTTAAAATTTTTAAAGAAAAGGAGGGGAAACAGGAACAGGAACGACCCCTTTCCTTTTGGCACTGGGAAAGGGCAGATGTGAATTTAAAAGTCCTTTATTCAATTTTGATTATCTTTGTGTGAATTAAGAAATATTCATTACTTTTTGAAGCCAATGGTATTTTGTAACTTTATAATGAAGTGATTTCGTTAGATGCACGAAATCTAAAGAACTTATTTAAGTAAGTTTGATTTTGTAGGTTAATTTTTCACATGTCGTTCCTAGTTGTAAAATTAGATTTTAACACAAATTTTTCTTTTGTTTTCTAGTGGTGATTAATTCATCCATTATTTGATTTTGCTGCTTTCGCCAAATATGTTTTTGATTTCTATGGAAAAGGCTCTCGAAGAACGAGGTATTTAAGTTTTCGTCAAGTCGATGTCTTAGGACACTATGTACATATATTTAGGATGAAGCTGTAGGAAATGAAACATTTTAGGGCTCAAAGTTCCAGGCAATAAATCGAGGTTCCAGTTAACTTCCATGTTCCACTTTTGAACAATAGCTTTAGTTCTCTGAAAAGTGGTTCAATACTTTTTTATTGTGGAACGATTTGGAGATGGAATGACTGTATAGAAGTCCGTAAACCGTACAAAGTCCAGGAGACAGACCACTTTCAATTATAATTTTTTGTTTAACTTATAAAATTAACTTGAAGTAATTTCTCAAACTTGTAAATTGTAAAATGCAAATGCCATTCCTAAGTAGGGCAATAAAATAAAATCAGTTAGAAATTATATAATATATATACAAAAAGGCGTGCATAACAAAATTCTTGAATCTTACCCATGTGCACCATCGGTGTTTACAAATTAATATCAGCATTTATTAAATTTCATTTGCCTTATCGCATATAATGTAAATATGCATAAAAATGTATAAAGCTGTATAAAGCAAACAAGTGGTTACAAAATAGGAAATTGTAAAAAGTAACAATAACAGAGTATTTCGAATTGCTGCCTGTAATTAAGGCAAGTAATAAACATTATATGTATTTTTGTATTTCATTTTATAAATTATTCCGAACCATTTAAGTAAGGTAAGTATGCGCTATAGGTTTGTGTTTTTCTCCTTTAAATAAAACAATGGCGCCCAGTATTTCTTACAGGCCCAGCTAGATCAAACTTAAACAAACCCACCCAAATAATTGCTCTCCGATGAACAGCTGCCGTCAAGCACATAGTTGGTAAGTCACAATGAGGAGCAAAAACATGTATTAATATAAAAAACCAACTTTATAAAGTTTCTTCGAAATATATATGATTTTTTATCATATGGTTCTGATGTTCTTTTTTTGTATTGTTTGAATTGCTAGCGTTGTCCATCACAATTATACTATTTTTTGTAATATGTGGAAAAAGGCGATTTTGAAACGAATCTTCAAATAGTTTTGCATCTTTATCTTAATAATAGTCCAAAGATGAATTGGCTACGTTCTTCGAAGTAGTAAGTAGTAACGAAGAGTTTGGAATAAAACCATTTTCTAATTGTTATCCTCTGTCCTTTATCTGAGGGAGCTTTGGTTTTTGCCCTTACTTGTTGAATCGTTCCATTCTTTTTTGGGGGTCACTTGAGTATCAAACCATGTTTTGTCAAGTTATATGATTGGACGATTTTCTGCCCTATATTGATTGCTGTATGGAATTTGGGATTCCATTGCTACCGGCCGTTGTTTCCTTGGTGTTACGGCCACGATATCTTTTACCGTCGATCAAGGAACTTTAGTTAAAAAGCACGTTTCGCCGAATCTTTCATTCTGATTATACTTTATTTAAAAGAGATAAATAAACGTTTTTTCCATTTTCCTCGGCATCAAGGAATAAATGTTTTTTTAATACCACTTCCGGATGCACTATTACCATCATTTCATCATCAACAGAATAACACAGCTCTAACTCTGAAAACATAACAGATATTTTACTAAACACTACAAAAACACACAAATACTAACATAGAAAAGATTTTATATTAGTGTTTGTAGTTAAATATTTTCACATCCAGACCTGTATTCAGGTAGCCAATATCTATATGGTTTTACGACTCAGGATTCCAGGTAAATTTTATTGCAGCCAAGAAATTAACGAATAATTCTGAAATGGACTTTAGTCATGTTTTTACCATACATCCCCAGTAAACTCAAAAATTTGTCCTTATCCTGACCTGTCAAAGACGTATTCACGACTTCAGTTGAAAGTGAAAAGTTATTTATGGCCTTTCTCGCAAAACTTCTGAGTTTAGGTAGAGGCAAGTACCCTTGTCAGTATGAATCTCAAGTCAAGTGTTTAAAAATGTCACGCTCTAATATTGCGTCAATTATAATTGCTGAACTATCCACTACATAAAAAAAAATTTCAAAGGCAGTCTCATTACTCTCAACAATTTTTTCTCAAATTACAACTAAGTTTTTTTAACAAGATTATATGATAACAAACTATATTCAGCACCCGTGTCAACTAGGATATTGAGCTCCTTATCAAGGCTTACACAAAAAAAAACTTGATGGTAGGTAGAAGGTTGCTCTCCTTCTCTATGAAAACAATTATCAATTTTATTAACAAATTTTTGACAATACCTAAATTGATCGCGATGAAATTGCTTTTAAGAACTTCGACTAAACTATCGATTCTTTTCATTTTTGGACAACTACGTTTCAACTTGAACGTAATTAATATCTCCAATAACAATTTCTAGTAGTTAATTATCGGATAGGTCAAAATTTAAAGAATTAATTAAATATATTTTTTTGGGATACTCACAACTTACAGTGGCTGGTATAGAAGCTGGATTCACGAAGTTTCTCGTTAAGGCTTCTTTTTGGTGGATAAAAGTTGCACAACTCCATTTCGAGGCTTCGCCGTAATTTTTTTTAACTCATAGTTCGTCCTTTCAAACATTTGGCAACTTTTTCATTTCATCACACCATTTTTTAGGCAGCATCACCGTCTACATATTCACCCGTACAAGGGTCAGACCGACAGCTGACGGAAATGGGAGAAAATGATTTTCGGCGTCCAGGAACCCTAAAACGGAAAAATGTGCAAAAATCTCGACGATTTTTTCATGATACAACACTTTGCTCTTATGAGAGAAGTAAGAAATACAAATTTTGTATTAAATATGCAAATTTACAACTTTGACACCGGATGTCAAAACTAGCCGTAGGATTAAGTTGTGGCCATAAGAGCTTTTGATCAAGAAGTCGAGAATTACAACATATAGTATTTTCACAAAAAGTGACTGAAGGCAATTTTCCATAAGAAATATGGAGGGGGTCCTTTAAATACAACTGTTTTTACTTTAGAGGGAGTTAGAATTAACTATTGACGTAAAGCAAGGCCGACAAGTAAGCTGTCCTCACACTCATAACTATTCGTTAATACACTACTTCGAACGTACTTGCTATGCAGTTTTTATGTATGTACAGGGTGTTCCATTTTCGTAAGTTTCAGGGGGTTTCTGAGTGAGTAGAGATAAGATTTTTGATAAAACCAAAGATGCCGCAAATAGATTTGCTCTAGCCGCCATAGTTTCTGTCTACAGGGTGATTTGGATTTTTTTTCAATTTTCAGACCTCGCTTGTATTTCGGCTATTGTGGAACATATTAAAAAAGTTGCAACACGTAGAATCCAGTGGCGTACTAAGATTTATTTCGGGAGTCACAGCTTTTGAGATAGTGAAATAACTTGCCTTTTTTTTTCAATGGGGCATCCTATATATTTTTCCCTCATGATATGAAGCTCACTGAACGCTTTTAAAAAATATAACATAGTCTATATTTATTGTTATACATAATGCCACAAAATGCATTTTCAAGAGAATTACCAGAAGAATTTACCCCGATATTTGCGCTAATGCCCCAAGACATTCGAATGAGGGCCGTCGGAACTGACTTCTTCAGAAGAGAGATTAAGGACGCCCTCGAAGATTGGCACTAGGCCACCCTATATCAGAGGATGCCCTCCACCCGTAACAAGGGAGAAATCGACAAAAATCAAATGTGTGATTTGAACGCGACTCTGCCACCAGGGCTTAATAGAACTCCCCAGATGGCCAAACCGGCCGAACACCCCCCAGGGGAGGAATCTTCCCGAAATTCCCCCACAACCCACGGTCCAGGTCAAGGGACTGAAATTGCACGTTTCGAGCGGGGTCCTAATTCCGCTGAGAAACGCAACAACGTAAGACGTACGTGGGCTAAGAGAAAGCATCCCTTAAGGGACATCCCCATAACGCACTACAGGACGTTTCCCCCTCGGAAACCGAGTGGAGGATCCTCAATCCGAAAAGCTTGAATCGCTCTGACCTGTGTTCAGATATCGCGGAGTAAAGACCACTGAAGACGTCTCTTCCAATCTAAGGCGGAACGTAGGATAGTAAAACCAATTTGACACGGTATAATCAAAAAGAATCATGTTTCCCATTATATTAATAAATTTTACTAAGTATACCTTACAGACCAAAAGGGTGAAGTGTACTGTCTCGCCCCCGTTATTTCTTCTCAGAAGCATAATCGAAATATTTTTTCTTGCTAATATTTTCGTTTTTTTCGTGTGAAATTGGATAATTCATATGCCCCGGACACTTAATCACTTTTTACGACATTTTTATAATATTATATCTCCTGTTGCTTTCGTTTCCAGATTATTGCAGTATAAATAATGGCAATAAAAAAATAGTCTGTTGAAGGTTTTAGCGTGTTAAAAAAATGAAAAT
>JAUTXW010004236.1:0-72616 GCA_030620095.1 Kuschelorhynchus macadamiae
GCTGGTGGTGGCCTGGCTGACCACCAGTCCCTCTCCAGCCGTGGTGCACCATCACCATGAAATTTAGTGGGTGTGTGCCATGTGCTGAGTGACATGAATGTCCCAGTGTGACATGGTAAGTGATAATATAGCAGGAAAACTTTAGTATACTTATGATTATGAGATTAAATCTAGCACTCTTTCTCAGTTGCAGCGAAATAAAAGATCTCAGTATCCTTGATCGGGCATCTACTGTTGGCACTCACATAATGAATATCTGCGGGGGGATTATTACCTCAAGCTAGGCTGTTTCATACTCAGGAACTGTAAGGACTTTAGAATAATGCTATTGCTTCTATATTATTATTTCATTCTTTTTGGTTACAGTAAAAATTAGAATATAGTAGATGTAGCAATGAAGGAAGATGGTGTTTATCCAACTAGAGGAACTAGTTGGGAGTTATTACTGGAGGGTTGGCTACGCAAGATATCGATGCCTTTTTATAACAAGGAGTGTGTGTGTGCACAGGAAGAGAGAGAGAGAGAGAGAGAGAGAGAATGGCTACTATTGGTTACCTGAATTTATACACTTCAGAACAGTGAAATTGACTGTACACATTTATTTAAATCGGATAAAATCTTTAGTTCCGACATTTAATGTTCGTAATACCCGTATATTTTATTGTAATGGTAGCCCAATACAAGCATGCTGACTAGAGCCCAATATATTATACGTGTGTTAATGTTTTACATTTAATGAACTGTGTGGTGACAACGTAATGTACGTATTTTTTGACTCTTTAGGTGTTATCACGAGGCGGCTACCTAATATTGCTGTGTTGTTTTTTATTTTTTGTTTGCATTTATATTAAGATTGTATCATTTTTTATTTCTATTTTTTTTTCTTTTCTTGTTCACTAGGAGTGTATTTGTATTTATTGTAGCTCTTATAGAATATTAGTTTATACTTTATATCATATAATTTTGTTACATAAATATACAGGGTCTTGCAGCTCACTGCCCGTCTTTTATTATACCTTAACCATTTATTTTAGAAAAAATATTTAAAAGCACTATATGCTGTTTGATTAGAGAGCACATTTTAAAAATATTCTTGATTATACAGGGTGTTACAAAAAATCATGGCATAGAGTTGTATTTTTTTAAATGGAACACCCTATATTTTTTTACATTTTTGAAACACTCTTTACCTCATCTCTACAGACTAGTGAGAATAATCTCTCTTTTAATAGTTTGGGGAGAAAAAAGGTAAAATGAAGAAGAAAAAAAAATTATAGTCTACATTTAAAATATTTATGGAGAAAAATTGGATGAACATTCTTTTGTAAAAGCTTCACCATCCCATACTGAGTAGCTCTGCTGTGCAAAAGGTTTATAGTTTATTCTGCTATGAGTATTATTACAGGGTGACCCAAAGAAATTCCATGTCAAACGTTGCAAAATAAAAAATAATTTTTCTCCATTTTTTCAAATAAAACCCTATATTTATTTATATTATTTGGTACAGAAATTAACAGATGAACATTTTTCATTATTACACTTATCTCAAAATTCCTGAAGGTTTTTGAAATGTATAAAAAACTAGATGTGTGTGTGTATGTTCTGCCTATTTTGTTTTAAATTAGATAATTGAATAAACTCAATAAGTGAGTGAGATGTGGAAAAATGGAACACGTGCTGTGTATTTTTTTTTGTATATATACAATACAAAAATACAGACAGATATGGAACATTTTTTATTATACTATTACAGATTATGTTATCAAAATATACCTAAAAGGTGTTTTAAAAAGAAATATACAAAAACTTATGTGTGTGTGTGTACTTTTTGTTTTTGGCTAAGATCTCAGTAATGAATGGCAGCTCCTCATCATATAATGTTTGGTGGCGTGAGGTTAGAGCGCCTTTGTCACAATATTGGAATAATAAATGAAATAATCATTGGTCTAGTTGCATATGGTGTAAGCGTTATCAAAAAACCTAAAGTGCAACAGTTTTTGTTAATTACGTTTACCGCATAAACATAAAATACTACAAAGTTTAGCCGGTAAAAAGCATTCATGCACCGTCTCTGCTGCCGGTTTCCGCAAGGACTTACAAAGGTCATTATCGCTAACACTTACAATGAAATACAACTGTCACTTTGCACAGTCTGCAGAGCAAAAAATACCTAGCGAAATGTGTTAAGTGCGACCCTGCTGCGGAGAAAAAACTCCAGCGTGTAAAACGGCCTTAACCTTTATTTAATATTTATTTGACAAGTGTTGCCCAAATTATTTTTATTTTAGCTTTAAAAATTTAGATGCAGTAATGAAAACTTTCACAAAAAACAAATATACTGCAGAACTGTAAACAACTAAAACATATCGGCAATTTACTTATTTTTTTTAAGTTTTACAAATGAAATAATTATATATCGGATTTTTAATTATAGTGGTCTTTACCTTCTCGTAGTTCATTTTTGCGTTTGTTTTGCATTCTGGCTGCAGAACTTTTTATTTTGAACGTTCTATCGTCATGGAGTACACCCGCGAAGAACTGGTTAATATGGTTTTTGTGTTAGGAGAATCGCATAGAAATGCCTTTTTGGCCAGTAGGATTTATGCGCAAAATTATCCAGAACGAAGGCACCCAGACAGAAGGAGCATGACGAACTTATTAGAGAGATTTATGGCAACGGGAACTGTAAATTATACAAGACCAGTTAGAAATAGGCCCGTTCGAACGGAAGAAAATGAATTAGCTGTGCTATTAGCTGTCACGGAAAATCCTTCTGTTAGCCAAAAAGCAGTCGGGGATGCCGTAGGAGTAAGCGAAAGAACTGTTCAGCGAATTTTAAAGAGCCATAAATTTCATGCATATCATATTCAGTTGCATCAAGAACTCCTTCCAGCAGATTTTGAGAAACGTGTTGACTTTTGTAATTGGGCACAAGCTAAAATTAGGTTAAGCTTTGATTTTTTTGATAAAGTTTTATTCTCTGATGAGGCCACATTTCATAAGAATGGATTTGTAAATCGTCATAACTACCATTACTACGCCGACCATAATCCAAGAATTTTTAGGCAGCTTGATCTACAACACAGATGGTCAGTTAATGTGTGGGGGGGAATTATTGGTGAACATGTTATTGGTTCCCATTTTTTTAATGGACATTTAACTGGAGCCATGTATCTCGACTTCCTAGAAAATCACTTGCCAAATTTGTGCGAAAATTTGCCGGTTAATCTGAGAAATACAATGTGGTTGCAACAAGATGGTGCTCCAGCACATTTTTCGTTGCCAGTTAGGGATCATTTAAATAATAATTTTCCAGATCGATGGATTGGAAGACAGGGAGCAAGTGCGTTGCCGCCCCGGTCGCCTGATCTAACGAAATTAGATTTTTTTCTATGGGGCTACGTTAAGGAAATTGTTTACAACAAACCTCCAACAACTCCCGAAAATATGCAGCAACAGATTAGAACCGCATTTCAAAGTATTACGCCCGAAGTATTAAGAATAGTAGGAAGATCTTTTCATACCCGTCTTCGTTTATGCCTCGAAGAGAATGGAAGACATATCGAACATATGTTCTAAGTAAAAATTAATTTTAGCAATAATTAGATATTTGTTAATAATGTTAAATAAAGCTGTTATAACTTAAGTCGAGCCTTAACTCTTGGCAGTAATTTAAATTTTATGCAGCAAACGTAATTAGAAAAAATGTTAGGATTTTAGGTTTTTCCCCATAGCTAGAACTACGCTGACCTATCTAATATTTAAAATCGCGAAGGTATGAACATTACTAGTGAGGTTATTCAATTATCGTACTGAAAAACAAAGTACAACATTAGTTTTTTAAGAATATTTCAAAAACCTTCAGGAATTTTGAGATAAGTAATAATAATAAATGTTGATCTGTTAATTCTGTATCGGACAGAAAAAAAATATATATAGGGTGTTCCATTTTTCCACATTACTAGTGAGTTTATTCAATTATCGTACTGAAAAACAAAGTACAACATTAGTTTTTTAAGAATATTTCAAAAACCTTCAGGAATTTTGAGATAAGTGTAATAATAAAAAATGTTGATCTGTTAATTCTGTACCTGACAGAAAAAAAATATATAGGGTGTTCCATTTGAAAAAATGGAGAAAAATAATTTTTTATTTTGCAACGTTTGACATGGAATTTGGGTCACCCTGTATAAGTAAGACTTATAATACTCGTAGCAGAATAACTATAAACCTTTTGCAGTAAGCTACTAGGTTACCTTAGCTTTTAAGATGTTTTATCTAATTTTTATAAATATTTTAAATGTAGACTATAATTTTGTTTTTCTTCGATTTTACCTTTTTTCTCCGAAACTATTAAAAAAGAGAGATACTATTCTAGGAGTCTGTAGACTAGGTAAAGAGTGTTTCAAAAATGTAAAAAAATATAGGGTGTTCCATTTAAAAAAATACAACTCTTATGCGCCACTATTTTTTGTAACACCCTGTATAATCAAGAATATTTTTAAAATGTGCTCTCTAATCAACAGCATATAGTGGCTTTTAAATATTTTTTCTAAAATAAATGATTAAGGTATAATAAAAGACGGGAGGTGAGCTGCAGGACCCTGTATATATTTTTTATTTCCTGTAAGTGGGTGACTGTTGGAAATAAACGACTATTTATTTATTTATTTATTTATTTATTACCATTTTTTCAATTAAAAATGTTTTTCTAATGAAACATTGACATATAATTCACAAAAATGAAAAAATTATGACATGATAGTTATACATTTATATAATAAAAATACAAAACACACGCTAAAGAAAGGGTTAAAGTTGTATAAAATCCGACAGTTTTTAATTTTATACTGTTATTTTCTAATACATGTTTATATTTAGTTCAACTTATAACTAAAAAATGCTATAATTTCTGTGTTTTTGATAA
Source organism: Kuschelorhynchus macadamiae (assembly GCA_030620095.1). Classification (NCBI taxonomy): domain Eukaryota; kingdom Metazoa; phylum Arthropoda; class Insecta; order Coleoptera; family Curculionidae; genus Kuschelorhynchus; species Kuschelorhynchus macadamiae. The sequence goes on from JAUTXW010004236.1 coordinate 4,928, forward strand.
GTACAGGGACGTAACTAAGTCCCATTTGAGGGGGAGGAGGTGTAATTAAAAAAAAAGCAGGTATGAAAGGGAATAAAACAACACACATTAAACAAGTTTAACCTTTATGTGCACAAGCTGCTTTTTGTTTTGTTTGTTCCTATATTATATGTAATTATATAAACAGATTTAATATACGCCTTATTCTACTTGAAAAACTCTTTTTTTTTAATTAAAAATGCCGACTATTTCGTCCAGATTTACATTGTTGTCTTTTTTGATACCGATTGATCTTTAACAAAATGCATTGAGCATATCCGCGCCAAATTTGTGTTAAATTTAGCTTTGAGTTTACACAAGCGTGTCCATTCACTTAAACATTTTTTGTCTTTAGGAAAAGTAGAAGACCTTATATTCCTATCAACATTCTTTGCCTGGTTATCCCCGTCACACCCAAACACAGCACACCTCATATTTATTGCTGTTTAATTTAATATATTTAATATATTCAAAATTGCAATATTTGATTTCAGTTTGTATATCTGCTAATTTAAAAACATTGAAACCTTTATGTTGTTTACAAAATAAAATTATTAAATGTATACATAAACTTCCTTTCCTAGAACCAACAATAAACTTATATACAAAATTTGGCTATTTAGATACTAACCATATTTATAAGTTAAAAACATGCATTTTCATCCATTCAATACTTACAAAAGATAAATTATCCAATATAGATTCAGAAAAAAGACATACTCTACATATTCAGGACACACGACAAACAGATTTATTAAATACAACTGATATTCGAAGAAATTTTGAAAAAAAATCTTTATTTTATGGTGGTATATTAATATATAATCAATTACCAATAGATTTACGCAGAATAAAAACTTTAATAAAATTTAAAAAGGAAGTAAAAAAACATTTTTTATCGAAACGTGATTTATAGAAAAAATAATTTTGACTGTGTTAATATTATTTATTTGTTTCTTTAATTATTATTTATTTTGTTATTTAATATTATTCTTAATTGTTGGTTTGTTATAATATTAGTATTGTTAGAGTTCCCTGTATAACGAACTTATACAGTTGGTTGGGAATGTTGAAAAAAAAATAAATAATAATAAATAACTAAATACAAAAAAGGACACAGAAATCCGCAAGCACTTTCAAACATCAACTGAAAATGCACTGAAACCATATGGCCGAAGGTCAATGACAGCCGGTGTAAATCACGCGATGACGTAGCAGAGGAATGCGCGATAGCATACCTTCTTTTTATTGTATCATGGGTAAATGGTACATAGAGGAGGGTTTTCGCATATTTCTCAATTTCCGTCATGATGACTCCAGTTTCGATTTTTTAAATGGAACAATCTGTATCTTTTTATATTTTTGGATTCCTGAGGCAATTCTGAATCAGAATGTGAGATTCTAAAAACTATTTACGCCTACTTGATTTTATTATAGCCATTTTTAAAATTGCATCTAAGGACCTAAAATGATGACAAAATAATACAATCGCTAAGTTTTAGTGATTAGTCTGATAGCTAGGAACAAGAGAAGTGGATGAAATCATATTTTTGTGTCTAACTATTTTTTTTTCAAATATTACTAAGTACTCGATAATCAATTATTTACTTTTATCAAGTGTGCCATGGATATTAAGTAGGATTTTTATTTGTGACAGTTGGTTGATCAAGATTACTTACGTTGGATCTATCTATGCGTCATTTCAAGTAAAGTCTGCCCAGCCTATCTCTGTTGATGAAAAGAATGCACGCTTATGCGTCTAACGCTCGGAACAGCATTTTTATCTTTGGCTAACAAATAGTTCAGAGTATTAAATGAAAATATAGCTTCAACAACGCTGTAAAATGTAAAAGCACAATATTCGAGTTCACTGCAGTTGTTCAAAGTGCATTCCTCCTTGTTCACGACACATTTCCGCTCGTTCAATTGCTTTGAGAGAAGCAATTGAACGTTGTGCATCATTTGAGGCGTAATACTTACAAATACACGTACCGGGTCTTTGCTCATATATTGACCCCCCCCTAGAAGAGTTATTTTAAGAGATACAAAAAAATATCAAATACAAAAGTTTTAGGGATTTCCTTGAAATTTTTGAATCTGATGTCAAAAAATTTTTTTTTCATCCGTAAATGTGAAATTTTGACAGATGGTCATTTTTTTCTTATTGAACACCCTGTATACGAATTGACAGTTAAAAAGAGCGAACTTTTCTGATTTCAAATATATATATATTTAATATGTTTAAATAAGGCGTTATTGAAATATCGGGCTCTAAACACCAAAATAATAACACATTCAAAATATCATGGTAGGCGCTGCATTGTGAATATTTGACATTTATTAAAAAGCAATTGAATCAGACGCCATTATTATTTACTGTTAGTTGGCTTTTAATTGTCAAAAAATGCCGTACAGCGAGGAAGAAAAGTGCGATATAATTCGTTTATATTATAAAAATAATAATGCCAATGCCGCAAGGGCGGAATATCATCGCACGTTTCCTCTACGCCCCACTCCAGCAAAGAATACTTTTAAAAACGTGGAACAAGCATTGCGCACAAGAAAGACTTTAGTAAGAAAACGTCGGACAGTTGTGGCCAATCAAGACGAAGAACTAAACATTTTATTATATTTCGAAGGTTAGATCTTTTTCTTTCTCAAATTTCATATCAAAAAAAATTTATTTCTTTCTAGAAAACCCTAATAATTCAATAGAACATGCCAAAAATTTCTTCGGTCGGTCTGCCAAAAAAATTTACTCAACTTTAAAAAAGTATAAGTATTATGCTTATAGAACATTGCCTGTTCAATATTTAAGTGAAGAGCAAAAAAATAAAAGAGTGGCATTTTGTCAAGAGATGCTAGTGTTGAAGGGAGAAGATAGAAATTTTTTTAAGAAAGTTCTGTGGTCCGATGAGTGCACTTTTACAACGGCAGGGGTATATAACCGCAAAAATGTTAGGTATTGGGCTACAACTAACCCCCGAATAACCAGGGAAATTAAATTTCAAGGACGGCAGTCCCTTCATGTATGGTGTGGTATTTTCAGTGACCAAATTATTGGCCCTATTTTTTACGTTGAAAACCTGTCCGGGCAAAAATATTTGGAGATGCTCACCAACGAAATTGAAGAGAGCTGGACGATCTACCCCTAAGGTAGTATAATCAAATAGTGTGGCATCAAGATGGCGCCCCACCACATGATGTATTGCCAGTTATTAGATTTTTAAATCAAAAATATAATTTATGGATTGGACGTACTGGGCCAATTCGTTGGCCACCGAACAGCCCAGACCTGACGCCTCTGGATTCGTTTCTGTGGGGTTACCTTCAAAACAAGGTTTATGAGCGGGGAAATGAAAACGTCGAGATGCTCCGCAGAAAAATCATCGCCGCTATAAATGATCTCAATTTTAATAATATACAGTTTATAGTTAATACTATACAAAAAATTGAACAAGACTATACAAATTGCATTAATAATAATGGAGGTCATGTTGAGAACCTATAAAGTATAATTATTAAATTTGAAGTTAATTAACAGGAAACATTTTTGTTGTTATTGTTATTGTATTTGTTTGTTGTTTATATTAATTTGTTATAAAATATATAATTTCTTCCTCGCTGTACGGCATTTTTTGACAAGTAAGACCCACTAACAGTAAATAATAATGGCGTCTGATTCAATTGTTTTTTAATAAATGTCAAATATTCACAATGCAGCGCCTACCATGATATTTTGAATGTGTTATTATTTTGATGTTTAGAGACCGATATTTCAATAACGCCTTATTTAAACATATTAAACGTATATATATATATATTTGAAATCAGAAAATTTCGCTCTTTTTAACTGTCAATTCGTATACAGGGTGTTCCATAAGAAAAAAATGACCATTTGTCAAAATTTGACATTTACGGATGAAAAAAAAAATTTTTGACATCAGATTCAAAAATTTCAAGGAAATCCCTAAAACTTTTGTATTTGATATTTTTTGTATCTCTTAAAATAACTCTTCTAGGGGGGGTCAATATATGAGGAAAGACCCTGTACAATCCTTCTAAGATTTCAAGAGTGGCTGGCGCTGTTACATAGACTCTTTCTGTAACATATCCCCAAATAAAGAAATCGAGAACACTGAGATCCGGTGAACGGGCAGGCCACCGTATTGGGCCATTGCTTGAAATAACTTTATTATTAAAATGATCAATTAAATAATTAAGAACTTCTCTGTTATTGTGAGACGGTGCTCCATCTCAACTCAAACTTCTAAAGGTAGATCATTAAGATGTTGCTCAATTTCATTTTGGAGAAAGTTTAAGTCCTAACCTTTGTTAATTGGCCTTGAAATAAAATTGCCTCAATTATTCAGTTCCAACGACACCAGCCCCGACATTGACACCAAACCTTTCTTGAAAATGTCCTACTCTCATTTCAAGTTGATTTTGTTGGGCCCAGTAACGAGTGTTTTGCTTATTAAACATACCATTAGTAAATCTGGATTCGTCAAAAAATAAGTGGGTCAATTCTACAATTTTGGAGCAACGAATCACAAAACAATACCCGTCTATCGCCATCGTCAGGATGCAAATGTTTTTGCAGGCTTGCAAAAAAAATTCGACATTTAGAAATAATTTTAAACTGCTGCATCACAAGGTTAAGACGATGCGCAAGACAATGGACAAATACAGCCTGCGGCGCTTTTCTTTTTTTTTTTAAGGCCATTTGGATAACCAGACATCACACTTACGCCATCATAACACTGCCCTATTAATTTATATTTATAGTCAAATTGGTCCAAAATTTGATCCAATAGAGAATATACATTGAAGACGTTCTATAGGAGCTGACATTATAAAATCCTAAGAATCTCTCGGCTACTGAACCTTCTGAATTAACGTATCTTAAAATTATGGAACACTGGGAGGTTTGCGTAATATCAGTGGTGTCATCCACTTGCACAAAAAAAACTGTGTGTTCATTATTTCATTTTTTACATGATCATTTAAATTATCAGAAAATAGTTTTCGAGTCACGATATTAATAAACCTAAAAGCTTTTTAAAATCCCCCTATTTATGGACTCGCTGCTCTCATCATGGCCGCGAAAGACTAACTCTTGTTTTGCACAAAAACTGCGTCAATTACCGAGCACAAATAGTCTATTTAATCGGACGTTTTCGTTAAAATGTATTTTATATAGTTCAGCATTTTCTTTTAAAGTGTCAGTTATAGTGCTTTGATTTTTTACAAATGTTTTTAGCATTAATTCGCATTTTAAATGCTCCGCCGAGTCTTCATGTATATTTTAACATACCTGCAAATCCTTCCTTATTCCACACTGAATATTTATTGGAAACTAGTAAACGAGGCCAGCAAAACAATTTTTGTCATATTTGACTACTACATAACCATTTGTACGCCGAAACCCAGGATGACGATTAAAACTATGATCTTGTTTCTTCCATCGATTAAATGGAGTTTCCAACAAAATGCAAACCACATCCGTGATCGGATTCATTAATAATGTAAATTAATAAACCTGATACCAAATAAAGTTGTAACAATACCATAAATAAATATAGCACACGCAAACTGCAAAGGAACTAACCGGTTGCAGTGAAAATAAAGAAAAGCAAACTGTTTGCGCCACTGCTATAGTTGTTATAATAAAGTTCGATTGAAAGTTTTAAAAAGACATGCCGCCAACGGTCAAGTAAAATATTTATTCGAGATGTACAGTTTATTTTTTGCCAATTAGGTGAATAAATGTAAAAACTTAAATTTTAAGAGATATAATAAATATAGTTAGATGTTTGCTTGTTTATTTTTCCTGGTGAAGTAGCACATCACCTGAATAGCCGCCACTGTCTGGGTGTGACTAACAAGAATTAGTCTCAGCAAGGTTTGAATCACTTACCTTGGAAAATAGGGAGTTGAGCTGCTTATTTGCGTTGTAGTAGGCGCCTTGCGCCAAATATGACCGGACCTGTTCGCACACCTGCGTCTCGTCCAAGTGCCACGAGTGGGCGTCATCTGCAGCGGCTCCTGCCGTTGGGTCAGGAGCGCCGGCGATCTGTAATATATCAAAATTTTTCCTTTAAACGCTTTAAATTAGGAAACATGTATAGAGCGATCAATTATCTTGATAACATTTTAACCTGCCATATCTGTATCTATTTGTAAAATTGCTTGTAAAATTGGATATTTTTAAAAAAATATTTATAATTCCATTATCAATCCACATTTTCTATATGGTTCTACTCCCTTGTATTTGGCAAACGAAGAAATATTTGATAAAACACAAATTCTACAAAATAAAGTCTTACGTTTTTACTAAATTGTGATACAATATAAAAAATTAATTTAATGTTAAGAAAATCCGAATGATTAAATGTTCGTAATTTAATTTTTTATTTATAATAATAAATAAATAATTTAATGCCCGCCCAAAATACAAACAACATGTATCAATATATATATATATATAATATACATAATTATCAAACAAGAAAAAACAAAAACTTACCTTTAAATTATGTTATAATATATATATATATATATATATATATATATATATATATATATATATATATATATATATATATATATATATATATATATATATATATATATATATATATATATATATATATATATATATATATATATATATATATATATATATATATATATATATATATATATATATATATATATATATATATATACATAAATATATATATAAATATATATATATATATATATATATATATATATACAATGTGTCTTGTCGTTGCTATCTCGTAAACCGCTATAGCTACAGGGTGGGTTACATTAGGAAAGTTTTAGAGAATTTTATTACAAATTTGATGACGTTTTGAAGTTTAGGATATCTTTTGTGGTTTTCAAGATAATTGGGAAAAATCAAAATGGTGCATTTTCAACTTTTGCCCGTAGCTTCTAAACGACTCGTATTATGGTTTTATGGTTTATACATTATTAGGGCACTTTTATTAGAGGAACATTATGCAGGTAAAACGAAGTTTCTAGCTTCAATTGTTTTTGAGATATTGGCATCAACTTTTTATTTTCTTACCGACGCCATATTGGATTATTGTATTTTTGGAAAGATCTTTTTAAGAGCTTTCCAATGATGTATAACAAGGTAAGATTATTATTTTTCTTGAGCTCTAAAAACCAAAATAATTGTTTTTTTTTTTAAGTAGGCTTTGATTACGCATGGCGGCCATAATGAAACAAAAGAATGCCGCATGTCAACAATCATTTTGTGTTCCTGAATAGTACTTGTTATCATTTTCTCATTGTGCCGAGTTTTTACAAAGTTTATTTGAGTTTCTTATACTACTTAAAATGGAGGGTAATTATTCCAACGAAGAGAATTTGGATATGATAGAACTTTATTTTAAAGCAAATAGAAATACACAAGCAGCTGCGCGTTCATACGAAGAACAATTTCCAGACCGACATCAACCAAGCCAAAGGCATTTCAGATTTCTAATTGTAAACTTGTTAGCTTATGGGTAAAAATATTAATTCAACCATCGATGTTTCAGATTTTCAACTAAGATATTATACTAACAGTGAATACCTAGTGACTAAAATGTAACTATCACACTATTGAAAATACCTAAACTAAATTTAAATTAACACATAAAAAAAATATAAGTTACACCACATGCCTCCCTCCATTTTCCACACATTTTTGACATTTCTCCAATACCTTCCGTGTAACCCTTCTTAAGGTGTTCCTGTTAATATTAGCAAAAACATCTCGGACTCTGTCTTCTAGCTCTCTGAGACTTTCTGGCGGAGAAAATTCGTAGATCTCATTTTTTGCGTATCCCCATAAATAAAAATCGGGAGGAGTAATATCCGGTGACCTTGCCGGCCAAGTAACAGGGCCATTATTAGCGATAATATTTTCCCCGAAAGTATTTCTGAGGACCGCCATCACCTCTCTGGTACCGTGAGCCGGACAGCCATCTTGTTGGAACCAAATATTTTGCAGGTCGTTTGGGGGAACAGAATTTATAACTTCTGGAATAATTTGTTCCCGTAATAGTTGCAAATATCTGTTACCCGATAAATTTTCTTGGAAAATGAACGGCCCAATCAAACGGTTATCTAAAATACAAATTGTTATGAGTGATTTAAAGCAGAAGTGCATTGTTTGGAATTACCTATAATGCCACACCACACATTGAACCCAAATTTTGTTTGTAAACGTCTTTCTTCTAAATTATGAGGATTCTCGGTGCCCCAGTAATGAGTATTATGTTTATTGAAAATTCCACAGTTTGTAAATCGTGTTTCATCTGTCCAAAGTACTTTAGAATGAAAGTTGGGTATTTGCTGGCATTTGTTGATGAACCATTCACTAAACGTGATTCTTCTAGCAAAATCATTTACCTGAAGACCCTGTACAATAGTAGGTTTATAGGGATGAAAGTGAAGTTTTTTCAAGACTCGTTGGACGGTTGATTTGGGAATTGCCGTTTGTTCTTCAATCTTTCTTACTGAGGTTGTTGGGTTGTCCCTGACACTTTCTATTATAGCTGCGTTTCTTGCTTCATTATCTATTGAATAGGTCTTTGGTTTCGGTTTCAAAAAAGACCCGTAGGCTAACAGGTTAACAATTAGAAATCTGAAATGCCTTTGGCTTGGTTGATGTCGGTCTGGAAATTGTTCTTCGTATGAACGCGCAGCTGCTTGTGTATTTCTATTTGCTTTAAAATAAAGTTCTATCATATCCAAATTCTCTTCGTTGGAATAATTACCCTCCATTTTAAGTAGTATAAGAAACTCAAATAAACTTTGTAAAAACTCGGCACAATGAGAAAATGATAACAAGTACTATTCAGGAACACAAAATGATTGTTGACATGCGGCATTCTTTTGTTTCATTATGGCCGCCATGCGTAATCAAAGCCTACTTAAAAAAAAACAATTATTTTGGTTTTTAGAGCTCAAGAAAAATAATAATCTTACCTTGTTATACATCATTGGAAAGCTCTTAAAAAGATCTTTCCAAAAATACAATAATCCAATATGGCGTCGGTAAGAAAATAAAAAGTTGATGCCAATATCTCAAAAACAATTGAAGCTAGAAACTTCGTTTTACCTGCATAATGTTCCTCTAATAAAAGTGCCCTAATAATGTATAAACCATAAAACCATAATACGAGTCGTTTAGAAGCTACGGGCAAAAGTTGAAAATGCACCATTTTGATTTTTCCCAATTATCTTGAAAACCACAAAAGATATCCTAAACTTCAAAACGTCATCAAATTTGTAATAAAATTCTCTAAAACTTTCCTAATTTAACCCACCCTGTAGCTATAGCGGTTTACGAGATAGCAATGCATGTAAGCCAAATTTGGGACACATTGTATATATATATATATATATATATATATATATATATATATATATATATATATTTTAGTTTTATTTTTCTTGGTTTACGGTCAGTGGTTTACTTGAAAATAATTAAAAAATTACTTTTTTTTTTTAAAAACATACATATATTGTAGTCTGATGACGTTTCAACCAATTTTGGTCTTTTTCAAATCTAAAATTATATGAAAAATTGTTGGCACGACAATAATAAAATATAATATAATAATTTTCTCGACCTAACACTACACCATATAGGAGAAAATATAAAAACAGAATGGTATACGAAGCCGTCATGGTCTTCTAGATACATAAATTTCAAGTCTAATCACCCAACATCGCAAAAAAGGTCTGTAATAATTGGCGGACAGGGCAACTCAGCTTTCTGATGCTGAATACAGAGAAAATGCTATTAAAAAGGCAAAAGAAGCATTGATTTTAAACCAATATCCATTAGAATTAATTAATAAAATATTTAAAAGCAGAATTCATAAGCATTATAACTCTCTAATTTGCACTAAAAAACCTACTTCAGCACGTACAAAGTACATTTTCCTCCCCTTTATAAATGGATTATCCCAACAATTTCAAACATTCTTTAAAAAATATAACATCCAAATTTGTCATAAAACCGTTAATCTACTATCGAATAATTTTAGTAAACTAAAGGCGAAGACTACAAAAAACAAAAGGAGCAATGTAGTTTATGAAATTCCGTGTTGTAATTGTGAAGGGGTTTACATCGGCCAAACAAGTCAATATTTGGAAAACCGTATAAAAAGCCATAAATACGACAAAAGAAAACACAACGGCATTAACCAACCATGAAAAGTTGAAAAACCACAGTTAATTACTCTGAAACCAAAATCTTAAAAACCGAGTGTCAATTAAAAAAAAAGGGAATTTTACGAAATGGCTTTAATACACAAAAACAAAAACTGTGTGAATGACAAAAAAGATGTAAACAATCTTAGCAAAATATATACATCTATATTGCAATAATTGATACTCCACAGTTCGTTTTGTTAGTCCTTGATATCAAGGTGTAAAAAGTTGTGTCCTGTTAACATTTTCTTAATCGAGAAAATAAAATTTTAATACATGTGATCGTCATAGCTGTTGCTTCAGTATGTGTTGTATACTGTTGTTATTACGTTCTAGGGCAAGATGATTGTTTTTTGACGTATTTTATTATTGTCGTGCCAACAATTTTTCATATAATTTTAGATTTGAAAAAGACCAAAACTGGTTGAAACGTCATCAAACTACAATATATGTATGTTTTTAAAAAAAGAAGTAATTTTTTAATTATTTTCAAGTAGACCACTGACCGTAAACCAAGAAAAATAAAACTAATATATATATATATATATATATATATATATATATATATATATATATATATATATATATATATATATATATATATATAGTGTCCCAGATTCGCTTCTCTATATAGGGATCTCGGCTCCTGTTATACCTACAGCAAAGGTTAAATGGGGAAAGCTTTAGAGGAAACTTATTGCATTCGATATACGGCTTCAGATTTACGATCGATCAATAAGTTTGGGAAATATCGGCGAAAAACCGAAAATGGCGGATTTCTTTTTTTCGCCAGAATATCCAGAACGGTAAATGTGACATTATTCGGGCACATTTTTAAGACAAATAAGATGGCGTATACGACACGTCTTCATTGTTTTTTGTTAACCCGCAACCCGCCTCAACTTTCATTTTTCTTATGACCGCCATATTGGATTTTTCGATTTTTGGAAAGAGCCTAAAATTTCCAGTCTAGTGATATTTCACAAGTGCATTAAAGATTTTAGTGTCATCAAAATATCACACTTCGTAAATTAGGTTTCAATGTTTTTAAAGGAGGCCATGATTTATTTGTCACAAGATTACATTTATAAGTAATGTATTGAACGCATTGAATTTTCAATACAACTTGAACGTAAATAACGACTTAAAAAATCTAAATGAGCTTTAACTACTTTGTAAGTGGGTAACAATAATTTACAAATCTGCAAAATGACATCCATATGCGTCGAGACATTTTTGACAATTGGTGACTGTTTTTCGTGCAACCCTGGTAAGTGTATTTCGGTTAATATTTCTAAATGTGTCCAGAACTCTTTGTCTCAGGATTTCTATGGTCACGGGGGGATCAAATTCATAGATTTCATTCTTCGTGTGACCCCAGAGGTAGAAATCCAAGGGCGACAGGTCAGGGGATCTATTGGACCATTTAAAGAAATTATTCTTTCATCAAACTGCTCTCTTAAGAAGTTCCTGACTTGAATGGTATTGTGAGTCGGACATCCGTCTTGTTCTTCGTAATTCATCTTCCGTTAGAATAGCTCGTAAGGGTACAACCTGGTTTCGCAAAAGCTCCAGGTACCTCTGCCCGTTTAGGTTGTAGTCAAACAAAAATGGTCCAATAAGTCGATTTCCTGAAATGATTAATAATTTCTAAATAGGTGCCCAACAGTCAAGGGCGGCAGGGTCGGCCGGGTGGTACTAGAAACTATAAATTATAAAGGGAAAATTATCTTTGTTAAAAAGTAGATATATTTTTTCCAGAAATAATTATCGAAACATCCCGTAATGAATGAGCTTGTATACAGTTGAAACCTATTTAGCTTTATTATGAAAAAAAAAACCGTCGTTCGGGGTACATCTCCAAATACCTTGCTGAGGTAACGTCGGCGTTTCTGTATGATTGAAAGTACAGAGCTAACATGTCTACCTTTTTTTCATTTGAATACGGAATGCTGGCCATTTTCTATAGGTTTTGACAATTTATGTCAGATTTATGATTTTATTGGGATAAAAGCGTACCTACTACTTATTAAAACACAGCTTTGATACTTTCAACTATTTAACTTAACGTCAAAGTCAAAATTCAATTTTGTTACAGATAAATCATGGCCTCCTTAGAAAAGCATTGAGAGCCAAAATTACTTTAAATCATGGCCTCCTTAGAAAAAACTGAAACCTAACTTTACGAAGTGTAATATTTCGATGACACTAAAATCTTTAATGCACTTGTGAGATATCACTAGACTGGAAATTTTAGGCTCTTTCCAAAAAGCGAAAAACTAATATAGCGAGAATGAAAGTTGAGGCGGGTTGCGGGTTAACAAAAAACAATGAAGACGTGTCGTATACGCCATCTTATTTGTCTTAAAAATGTGTCCGAATAATGTCACATTTTGGCAGTGGTCAAATTTACCGTTCTGGATATACTGGCCAAAAACGAAATCCGCCATTTTCGGTTTTTCCCCGATATTTCAAAAACAAACAAAAACAATTGATCGATCGTAAATCTGAAGCCGGATATCGAATGCAATAAGTTTCCTCTAAAACTTTCCCCATTTAACCTTTGCTGTAGGTATAATAGGAGCCGAGATCCCTGTATAGTATATAAATACATACATATATATATATATATATATATATATATATATATATATATATATATATATATATACATACATATATACATATATATATATATATATATATATAAATACATACATATATATATATATATATATATATATATATATATATATATATATATATATATATATATGGTAAGTGTACCTGATTAATTTCGCTGCGCTGTTGCAAGATCTCGTCCGCGAGCTTCTGCGCGGTGGGCAGCACCTCCGTGTGGTGCTCGGCGATCAGGTACTGAACGAATTTTTGAAGCTGCTGTCGGTCCATTTGGAGAAGCGTTTCTGTTTTAAAAAAATACAGTCACAGTAAATAAATATCCTCAATTTATTTCTTAAATTATTATATTAGATACACTTGGCTTGTTTCTCCCTAAATTGTAGTAAAAAAAAATTGAAGACCTATAGGTATTTGGTATTGAAATTTTCAATTTTTCCAAAATTAGTTGACTTACATCAATAAATTTATCATAAAAAAATAAAAATGTGTTAACTACAAATATGGCACACAAAATTTTTTCTCTAACTGATTTGCGCCATATAAACTTGCCTGCATTAATGTGCACGAATTTTATTTACTGGACTGTTGTAGAATCAAGGAAAATTCAATTTTTATAAAAAATATTTACCAAAGATGCTGCATCGGGGTTAGAAATTCGACTGACTTCTTGATAAATAATCATGATAAAATCGAAAAATTCGATCCTACAGTATCGTCTTCCTGTACAGCACGTTTAATGTTTGTTCTGGATTGTTCGTTTTTACCCTATGCAATACTGGTTTTTGAAATGCGCCATGTTCCTTTAGCTTCATGAGAAGTCTTTTGAAAATGGATCTATTAGGTTCACGTCGCTCCGGATATTTAAGCAAATATTGCCTTTCAGCCTCGAAACAATCTTTATAGCTTTCAATATAACAACATAACAAGTCCAATTTTCCTTCATTAAAAAACATCCACACTATCACAAGATAAGATCAAGTTTAAATTTAATCTGTTATTTTCAAACTAAATATACTTATAATATATATATATATATATATATATATATATATATATATATATATATATGTTTTCATACCGGGTGTACATCCGTTCACTACTGTTGTTCTGAATGTCTGGATGTACACCACCCTGAATGAAAACACATTATATTTTTCCATCCATGAAGGACTAAAAATCAACATATATATACATACAGTGTGTATCAGCCAAATGGAATAAATTCGATAATAAATAAATGAGGGCGTGTTCGGAAAAACGCTTGGACCCGTCGATTGGTATTTTTAGTTGCTCATTTTCTTCAATAAAAACTTTTTATACAGGGTGTGTCCTGTAACAGTGGTCAATGCCAACTTTCTTATTTCAAATGCAACACCCCGGATATTATTTAATTTTTGGATTCTTTAGGAGATTCTAAACATATTTTATGTTCAATGTCCTATACCTATCTTCAACTATTTCGGCAATATTAAGTGTTTTCAAATTTATTGCAAAAATTAAGATTAAAAAAATAAAATTATTTATTTCTTCATAATGTATAAACAAAAGTAAAAAGTTAATTTAGGAACTGTTGAATATGCTCGCCGCGAACGTCTTGGCAAATTCCTAATCTTAAATAGAAATTTCTTCTAACGTTATTTAGCATCTCAGGCGTGACCGATCTAATCGCAAGCGTTATTCGCCTTCTTAAGTCAGCTAAGTCGAGGGGTTTAGTTTTGTATATAACATTTTTAATATGTCCCCATAAGAAAAAGTCTAATGGCGTCAGATCAGGGGATCGCGCTGGCCATGCGATCGATCCTCGTCTCCCTATCCACCGATTTGGAAATATTCCGTTTAGGTACTGCCGGACATTAATTTGGTAATGGGGCGGTGCTCCATCTTGCTGAAACCATATCATATTCGCTGGAACTTGTGGGTTTGCTGGATCCGGATACAAATTTGTCAAAGTTGGCACGACATTATTTTGGAGCAGTGCTAAATAATTATCGCCATTCAAATTGCCGTCAATGAAAAAGGGGCCTATGATATGATCCCTAACAATTCCTGCCCAAACATTAACCTTTTCAGGATACTTCGCTGATCCAGTGAGGATTTTCCCTAGACCAATAGCGGCAATTTTGACGATTTACATGACCGTAAGTGTAAAGGTGCACTCATCCGAAAACAAAACATGTTCTAATTGAATAACATTGTTATCTAACATAGCTATCATTTGTTCACAAAAATAAGTTCTCCTATCATAATCGTCTTCCATGAGCTCCTGAGTTGTTATCACTTTATAGGGATGCATTTTATTTTCTTTTAATGTTCGAATAATCGACGAATGGCTAATATCGAACATTGCGGCGGCTTGTCGACTAGAAATATGTGGGTTTTCCTCAAACTCAAGCATAATATCCAATTTAGTATCATCGTTTATTGAATTGGCAGCTGCTTTTTTTATCTGCCTCACATGTCCAAGCTCGCGAAACTGCTTTTCTATTTTACTAATTGTCCCTTGGGATACATGCGGCAAATTTGGAAATTTTTCATGAAATAAGCGAGCAACTTCCACTTGTGTTCGTGTGTTATCTCCATAACCAATCATTGGTAGAATTGTTATTTTATGCATTTTTGTTAAATGAACCATTTTTCTGATATTAGGTATTATGCAGTTAACGAAATTCAAAAGACTATGACACTGACACTGACAACTACTGTCTTGCAAAGAGAAAGGCCAGGCATTTTACACAAAAGTAAACAAAACTTAAAAGTAAACAAAACTGGCTCTTTTTGTTCCATATCAATAAAAAGGAACGCTAAAATGGTTTTTGCTTACATTCTTAATATGAAGACCTAAATGGTAAATAAGTATTGAGTGGGTTGTAGCGAATTTTTGAAATCAAATAAATAGTTCAGTAACCAGAGCCACTTTCATGAATAATAATAAATTCGAAATAAATAAAATAAAAATAAATTTGAAAACACTTAATATTGCCGAAATAGTTGAAGATAGGTATAGGTCATTGAACATAAAATATATTTAGAATCTCCTAAAGAATCCAAAAATTAAATAATATCCGGGGTGTTGCATTTGAAATAAGAAAGTTGGCATTGACCACTGTTACAGGACACACCCTGTATAAAAAGTTTTTATTGGAGAAAATGAGCAACTAAAAATACCAATCGATGGGTCCAAGCGTTTTTCCGAACACGCCCCCATTTATTTATTATCGAATTTATTCCATTTGGCTGATACACATATATATATATATATATATATATATATATATATATATATATATATATATATATATATATATATTATTATTATGTGTTATATTACTATTGATTATTTCCCCGAGTTAAATAAATAATTTAATATAACAATATTTTTATTTAAAACAACAGTAAGAACAATAATTATTAAACTAAAAAATATAATATAATTACTTCAGATTCATTTTAACTTACCTTGTCAAACTTAAATGTTAGTTTTCAGATTTTTTTTCTGACAGATAAGTTAGGCAATTTTTTCACTTGAAAATTGAATATGACGTACGAATTCTTGTCAATGATCTGTCAAAATTGAAAGGAAGGAAATAATCAACGAAATAAAATTACAATCAACAGTATAGAAGAATATAAATTTTATTTAATTACATCTACAAATAAATATAGTCCCCTACATATTCAAATTAAATACAACATCTACAACAAGTAACATTTAACAAGAATGGTATTTTATATGAAGGGTACAGGCTAAAAAGGGGGAATGTCAATTTTTGGTCATTTTAAGCTGTTCAGTTCATTCGGTTTCAAACAGAGAGATCTATCACGTAGTAACATCACACAGGCGAAAAAGGGGAATAGTCACCAGATATCGACAATTTAAATTATGCTGTACTGGCTAAAAAGGAGGATAGTCCGTGCGGCACATGCTAAGAAGGGGGAATGTCACAAATGCGCGTTATTCTAACTGGACGCACTCGTCACTTTAGTGGTTGTAGTTGATTTGTTTTGATTGTGTTTCACAGTTGTGTTGTTTATTTTTATATTAGAAATTTGTAAAACATTGAAGTGCTAATTATTAGTAAAATGAACCCAAGTGTTAGTGCCAGTGAAGACTTACTTTGTTGTTACCCAAGTTCAGGGGAAAAAGAGAAAACGTTACGGGAGATTAACCGATGTTTCTAAGAAGCTTAACTTACAAAGCCACGAGACAGGGAGCGATTGCCACTGTAAGCGTCTCAAATGTTTTGATAAAGTACCGGGTGACGCAAGAAAAAAAATTGTAAATGAGTTTAATTTATTAAAATCTGTGGACGAGCAAAACATCTATTTGTGCGGACTTATTAGTGTCTGTCCTGTCCAAAACCGGCGTCCACGTAACGCAGAAGAAGTAGCAATATTACATGACAGTTCATTTACTTATCGTGTCAGAATTTTTGTAGATGGTGAAATAAAAGAAGTACCTGTTTGTTACAAGGCATTTCTTTCCTTACATGATATAACCAAAAAGAAACTTGAAATTCTCCAGAAATCTTTAAAAATGACTGGCAAGGCCCCAAGTGACAAACGAGGAAAACACTTTAACAGGCCTCTCAAGTTGAAACCGGAAGCTAAAGATCTGGTAGTCAATCATATCAAGTATTATAAAGGTCGTCAAAGCCACTACAGCCTAAAGGATTCGTCAAAAACCTACCTGCCCGAAGAGTTAAATATCAAAAAAATGTACAATATGTATAAAAACATCACTGAAGAACAATATTGTGTGTCATATGAAACTTATAGATCCATCTTCTCACAAGAATTCAACATATCATTTGGATACCCAAGGTCAGATACCTGCAGTATCTGTGACGAATATTTAACAAGTATTAGGTCTTTAGAAGCCAAAATAAAAAATGTTTCGGGTGATGTCAATGAGAAGAAGCAACTAGATAACAAAATCAGTACACTCCAGCAGCAAAACCTGCTGCACAAACATAAAGCTGAAGTATTTTTTTCAAGAAAAAAGGCTGCAAAATTATCTAGTCGAACAAATGAGAATAAAGAGGCTATATGTATGGATTTTGCTAAAAATCTCCCAGTGCCCAACATCAGCACAAATGATATTTATTATAAGAGGCAATTGTCTATATTCTCTTTCAATATTCATGTTTTGTCGACTAGCCAAAGTATTTTTTACACTTATCCTGAAACAAATGGACGAAAAGGCTCTGACGAAGTATGTTCGATGTTGCACCATTTCGTCTACAACTTTTTGCCCAACAGTGTTCGAGTCCTTTACATATTTTGCGACTCATGTGGGGGTCAGAATAAAAACTATACAGTCATCCGTTACCTCCATCATTTAGTAAATGTACAGAAAAGGTTTGATGAAATCAAGATCAGCTTTCCGATTAGAGGACATTCCTTTATGGAATGCGACAAGGATTTTGGTCTTATAAAGCAAAAGGCGCGTGTGGAACTTCCATATGAATGGGCTGAAGTTTTTAGAGCTGCAAGAGTAAAACCAAGTCCTTTTGATGTTGTGGAGATCACTTTTGATTTTTTTAAATGCTGGAGAACGCATTTTTCTCCCATATACAAACGTAAGTGTCCAATGAAGGTACGACCCATACGTGAACTGAAAGTCGTTAGAGATCATCCCAGGCTTGTTTACCATCGCTCCACTTGGAATGGCATGTGGGAAACCGCTGTTATGATTGAGCCAAAGACCAGCCATATCAATGAATTGCCAAACAATAAATTCCGATTACCAGGCCAATTATATAAAGGTAACTATACACAAAATATTATTTTCCGATGTTAAGGATGTTTATCTATTTGTAGGATTGCTTCCAATAACACTGGCCAAATTCACTGACCTACAATGCTTGATGAAATTCTGTCTCAATCCAACTGCTAGAAAATATTTTTCTACATTAGCACATACTGAAAATGTCAAAGACAAAACTACCTTTCCAAAATCTCGGCGTACAACAGGCCCAAAAAAAAGTGCTTAAACATATTCTGTATTTTTAAAAATTAATAAAAGAAATGTGAAATCTAATAGAGTCAAATTAATTAATCTTTGATATTTTGCTTCGAAAATGGGTTTTGTAGGTAAACAATCGGAAATACTACAAATTTGCATTGAAAATATTTGACATTCCCCCTTCTTCTTCGTTACAATGTGTAGTCTCCTAATATTCTTTGCATTATTATAAAAAATATGTAAATAATTTCATTAATAATTTCTTATTACAAATTTAAATACATATTTCTATTTCTATCCGTCAAGAAATTCAGTGCAAAGTAATAAAATAAAAACTAATAGGGTTTTTAACTTAAAAATTGATTTCTTGAAAAATAACGATTTTTGACAATCCCCCTTCTTTGCCTGCACCCTTCATATAAAAAAAATGTGCGAAACCGATGTCCAGAAAAAAAAACTCGAAATATACCTTGACAATATTATGTTTTTATTGATCCTTATAATACCACTGGGGAACAGCAAAAATGTTTCCGAAACAAAAATAGCAAAATTTTATTATACTAATTAACAATTCGAATTTATTGATCCATACTTATTATGATAATTTAATTACCTGCCCTTAAAAGTATGGGAAAGTTGACCATTAAACGAGAAATACCTGGATTTATTATACGAGATGTACTTTATAAGGGTTTAAATATATAAAAAATTTTTAGTTGTATTTCAATCACCAGTTGGTGTTTATAAGCCGGATCATTGTTGTTATAATGTCGTGAAGTGACTTTTGCAAGCAGAAACGTACTCTTAGCCCTTTAATATAAAAGGCTTACCACTTGCATTTTGGCTGCCTGGAGGCCAGGATAAAAATTCTGCTCCCCATAACTGCTGTAACAAATGTGTTCCTATGATCTGGGAGAACCAAAAGACCAAGTTACTGACTATTGTCTCATAGTGACGAATTGCCTGTATCTAAACCACCTCAGATATATATTCTTGATTCTAGTAAGTCAAAGTGAATTAAGTGACCTTATTTACAATTGCCCAAGAAAAAAGCAGAACTATTGGCCTCTAACACCATTTTTTAGATGGACAACAATTTGGTAGCTTATAGATACAAAGAGGGATTAATGGCAGCTTTAAATCTGGACTATGATCCAAAAGACTGGAGACTTTTCATTAATTCCTCAAAAGTAAGTCATAAAGCTGTGTTACTCCATAATAGAAACCCTTAAGTAACCTTTAAGTACAATTTATTTACTCAATTTCATACAATTTGTAAAATATATAATTGATCTAGTTGATTATATTGGTTTCATGATTAAACAATGTTAAGGAGTATATAAATGCAAGAGCATCTGTATGTACTCATGTACTGTTTCTTCTTTGTTGATATTTTACATTATGCTATTACAATATAAGTCTATTTCTTATCTCAAACTCTCAACTCAAATGAAACTAAGTATACATAGTAGCAAAATAATAAGTTAGTATCAATGTGGATGGGGAAGGCACGGGGGTAACCACAAACCTGTATCAATCAATAATTATTTTATTGTTAAGTTAAGAAGTAATTATAATTAGCACCTCCTCTTTTAATATAAAAGAGCACAAAATGTGTCAAGGTTGTTATATATGTATGTTTTACTTTTTTTGTTACATATTTTTATATTTATATGTTCTCTTATTTCATTAGGCAGCATGTTGTAAAATTTTATAGCCAGATAATCTAAAGAATCGTAAATTTATATCTCGATAATTCAATGGTAGGGTCAGATGATTATTTTTATTTTGTCTTGTGTAGTGGGCATGGTTAATACGATTTTAGAGTTTTATTTGATTTGAGTATAAAAAAAACATAGAGAATGTATGTACAATAAATTTATACTACTATATCTTCGCTATATAATAGCTTTGTCAGAAGATCAATTTTATCAATTTACTACTCAAAAACTCTCTCAACATATAAAATTTGTATATAAGATTGCGCAGTCTGTTTGTTAAGTGTATAATGTGGTCTGTCCATTTCAGGTGCTGATCGATTATTATTCCTAGAGATTTTATGTTCTTAACTGCTTTAATTTCAGTATATGGCTCGTTGATAACAATACTATCAAAGGGAGGTCTATTAGCATTTGTAATTGAGAAAACTATATAATTTGTTTTGGTGACATTAAGTGAGAGTTTATGGGAGTCAAGCCAGTTTTTAACTATAATAAAACCGTTTACTGCCTTTAGTCTTGTTTGTTCCCAAGCATCGCCTGAGAATATTAATGCTGTGTCATCTGCATATGATATTAATTTACCTTTTATTTTTAAGTTTAAAAGCGAATTTAAATATGTTATAAAAAGTATAGGACCTAGAATAGTACACTGAGGAACACCTATTTTAATTGTTAATGGATCACTAATAGTATTATTAATTTTAACATGTTGATATAGTTCTGACAGGTAGCTGGCAATGACTTCCAACACTGCGCTCCGTATCCCACTCTGCATAAGGATATCAATCAGTTGGTCATGAGGAACAGTGTCAAACGCCTTTGAGAGATCAAGAAAAATAGCTAAGCTCAAAAGTAAGTCATAAAGCTGTGTTACTCCATAATAGAAACAAGTCGCCTTCAGTCCCAATTGGTCATGCAGTCCACAAGAAAGAAACCTATAGCAATTTAAAATTGTCACTGGAGACCATACAATGTGAAAGATATAAATGGCAAAATTGTGGCGATTTTGCTTGGAATGCAGCTACATTATATCAAATACTACTGCTACCTCTGAGCATGGTACAGCACCATTAGTTCCTCCTGAAAAGATTTTACTACCGACACTTCATATAAAATTGGGACTTTTGAAAAACTTTGCGACAGCCATGGACAAAGAAGGCCATGCTTTTAGTTATTTAAATCTTACTTCACATCTTCTTACACAGATTTTAGTAAGAGTGTGGTACCTGAGGTTCCAGAGAACACACACACAGTTTTTTATCAAGTCATCTGTTTACAGTTGACAAAATCTTGGTTAAAATCAATTTGTTTGACACTATTTTTCCTGAAAAAATGTGGACGGGTCCTTGCTGAACCTCCTCAAACAAAACAAACAATCCAAAAGTCCTTTAATAGTGTTTGGTTTCCATTTGGAAGCAATCCAAAAGATGGCGGATGGAGTGAACGTGTCTAAAGATCGCTCCGAAAAATCTAGTGAAAATCAAGGTGCAATACAATGTTCTTACTGTAAAAGTGTAGTTACAACAAAAGTACAAGGTAAAAAGTGTTTTGAGACATATCATCCATCATGTTTCAAAAGGGCACATGAAAAGAAAAACTCAACATGCCGTCACGAGGAATTTATGATGCAATCAGAAGTAAACACAGCTGTTTCAGGATCAGGCGAACTCGCCGACCGTGAATCCCTTTTTCGGAAAATTATAGAGGAACTAGAACAAAAAAACAAGGTACTACAAGAAAATTGTGGCTTACTAAGGGAAAAGATAGTTTTCTTGGAGGAAAAAATTGAAAATCATAAGTTTGGTTATGAAAACGTAAAATTTGCCGCCAAAACAAAGAACGTCAATAAAAAATCAGAACCCCCTAGAAATTTTAAAAAAGTCGCATGCTGTCGAAAAAGTATTAGACAATAACGAACTTAACAGTAACTGGCAAATACAACGTCAAAATGGATTTAGGAGAAAAGAAAAAAGACTGGGAACTTCGGAAAATACGTTAAACGGATTCGTGGGTGTCGAAAAACGCCTATGGATCTATCTTTATCGAGTTCAACGAAATGTAGATGCAAGGCAGGTAGAGAATTATGTTAAGAAGAAACCAGGATTTGAATCCATGCCCATCTCTGTGACTGAACTTCATACAGAAGCAACCAAAAACAAATGTTTTTTGGTAACGGCACCTTTTGAACAAAAGGATAACCTATATGATCCCAATTTCTGGCCCAAAAATGTAGGCATCAAACGATATGATTTTAAAAAGCAAAAAAACTACCAACAACAACAGACAATTTCCATTTCATAGGCTACCAAAATGAGCATGAAAAACAAAACACACAAAAAGAATACTTGAGGTCTGCTGAATCCAGGTACGAGGACTATATTAATGTACACACACTTTTCCTTAATGTGAGAAGCCTAGCAAGAAAGCTGGATGAACTAGAATTTCTAATCACCGACAAAGCTTATGATTTTATATGCTTATGTGAACACTGGCTATCAGAACCAGCGATTGTGAATTACAATATACCAAACTATGTTTTGGCTAGCCATTTTTGTCGTACACAGTCAGCAGGTGGAGGTGTACTTATTTACGCCAAAAATAACTTTCAACCAAAGAAAATACTCGCCATAGACAATATCTCAGTGGAAACACATTGTGAAGTGACTGCGATTGAAATTAAGGACACAAATATTATCATTTTGTGTATGTACAGATCTCCTAATGGTAAATTAGATACCTTTTTTGAATTATTAACCAAAATATTTGATATTCTCTCAAAGCAAGATAAACCCACCTTTATTTATGGTGACTTTAATATTGATATTCTCTTGAAAAAACGGGACTCAGTTGAGTTTTCCCAATTACTGACATCATACGGCTTTAGGTTCTTGGTGAATGAGGCAACTAGGATATCAAAGACTTGTAAGAATAGTTGCTTGGATAATTGTATCACTAATTCATTTGATCAGTGTAAATATTCACTATGGGACACTTACTTGTCCGATCATATGGCAATATCAAACACATACAGATTTTTTTCAAATATAAGAACAAATAACAGTACTTCTATTATACGCTTTAGACCTTTCTGTAAAGAAAGGATTGTTCGTTGCATTGACATTTTAAAAAATGTCAATTGGTCAATGCTTTTAGGGGCTTACCATGTCAACTCGGCATTTGATATTTTTCTAAATGACCTGCTTTCAATTATTGAATCCTGTTTTCCCAAAAAGACAAAAACCATACATAATAGAAACAAAGCTAATGGGTGGTTCAACTATGAACTAAAAACCTGCAGAGATACCCTTAACTTTCTAACTATGTTTAATAGGCAAAAATCACTGATTTAATAAATGAACTTAAAAAAGAATATAAAAATAAAATATTAAAAACAAAAAATAATTATTTTTCTGAAAAGATAAGAAATAGTATCAATAAGTCTAGGACAATATGGAACATTATTAAGAACTCCAAAAATAAGAAAGCTGAGAATAGTACTCTCCTCACATCAGAGGACTTTAACAATTTTTTTGTTGGCATTTCAGACAAAATAACTACTTCACTGCAAAAAACTGGAGAAGACCCATCAAACATAACATCTAGGTTTATTCACAACAATCATACCCTTTTTCTCGATCCAGTGGACACAGATGAAGTTGTTAAAATAATAGAAAGTATGAGTAACAGTACAGCTCGTGATGTCTATGGTTTAAGCAATAAATTTTTAAAGGAAATTAGTGAAGGAATCGCGTTTCCACTTTCCTTAATTATAAATAAATGCTTTCTTTCTGGCACTTTTCCATTAAAACTCAAACTAAGTAAAGTTGTTACCATTTATAAAAAAGGGGATGAGAATGACCCAGGAAATCATCGACCAATCTCAATAACCCCAGTCTTGTTCTAAGCCTATAGAAATCTGTCTCAATAAAAGACTAGTTCCCTTCTTAGAGAAGAGCAATTTACTATCCAATTTTCAGTTCGGTTTCAGAAAGAAGAAATCTACAGCAGATGCCTTGAGTGAGCTGGTGGATACTTTGAGGGGAGGGAGACTGTATCTGCAGTATTCTGTGACCTCTCAAAGGCTTTCGACTGTGTGTCACATCGGATCCTACTCGATAAACTAATATACTATGGTATCAGACGTAACTCCTATCATCTTATAAAATCTTACCTCTCTGAGTGAACACAGAGAGTTGAATATGGGTGAAGTGTGTCTCCACCTCTTCATGTGGTTGCAGGAGTACTACAGGGGTCAATTCTTGGCCCTCTATTGTTCATCTTGTATGTTAATGAACTTCCAGCCCACTTCTCCGAACTTAAAACCATCCAATATGCAGATGATACCACCCTACTTGACCATCATGTTGATCCAGCCCTGCATCAAATAAGAACCAATAATACGTTGCAAAAATTACATTCCTGGTTTGCAGACAACAATCTTTGCCTCAATTTAGATAAAACTGAAAAAGTTACCTTTTCTCTAAAAGAACTAGAGAATAACAGTGTTCGTTTTCTCGGTGTGCAATTGGATAATAGATTGACCTGGAAAAGCCATATTGATCAACTAACAGGCAAACTATCGTCCACATTATTCTTGCTCCGTAGAATTGCTGAGATGGCTCCATTAGAGGTGACCAGAACTGCATATATGGGTCTTTTTCAGACCAAAATATGTTATGGGCTTCTCCTCTGGGGAAACTCAACTGAATGGCTGAGGGTGTTTAAGATGCAGAAATCTGCACTGAGGATTCTCGGAAAAAAATCCTCAACAGAGAGTTGTCGACCACTCTTTAAAGAGTACGGATTGCTCACCATGCCAGGTCTGTACATTTATCAGTGCCTAACTTCTGTTAGGTCACATGAAACAGATTATGCAGCAGTTAATAGTAGGCATGCATACAATACTCGGTATGGTGAAGATTTATTACTACCTCAACATCGACTTACACTAACACACAAAAGCTATGTTAATGTTGCTATAAAACTGTATAATTCCATACCTGGGGACCTAAGAGCTCTACCCATCAACAAATTCAAAACAAAAATAAAACAATTAATTTTGGAGATCTGTCCATACACTATTGAAGGGTTTTTGTCTTTCCTTTGTATGTGATAATATACTTCACTTAGTTTTTATTTATTAGTAACTGTATTGTCTCAGCATCTATAATTTTATTCTAAAGATTACTAGCTTTATTTAGTTTTAGTGTATGTATATTTTTGTTTTAGTGTGTTTTACCTAATACCTGTAATTTTTAATCTATGTATATATTAACTTTTTTAATCTATTTATGTATTAACTTTTAAATCTATTATTATTTTTTTATATTTTAATCTTAATGGATCAAAAAATGACATTAATAACTATAGAGGAATTTAGAACCTTTTCATCATTCCAAAGATTTTTTAATCCATTGTAACAGATGAGCTATAACTTCAAGCACCACATACGTCCTAAACAACATGGTTTCTACAGGGGAAGATCAACAACTACAAACTTGTTGATATTATATATATCGATATGACCAAAGCATTTGACAGTGTGTGTCACTTATCTGGGCTGGATTGAGTCGTACCTCAACAATTGTTACTTCAGGAGTTCTTCAGGGATCCCACTTAGGATCAGTCTTATTTTTGTTGTTCATGAATGATGTCGTGTCCACATTTGAATACTGTGACTGTCTCCTTTATGCAGACGATATAAAGTTCTTTCGCATTGTAGACAGAGTGGAAGATTCTCATTTAATTCAATCAGACCTAAATAGTTTTGGTAGATAGTGAGACCAAATTTTTTTTAAATTAAATATTCTAAAATGTAAATTCATGAGATTTCACCATCGAAAGTTTCCTATTGAGTATAATTATGGTATAAATAATCACTCCTTAGCAGAAGTAGTAACTTTCAATAATTTAGGTGTAATATTTGACCGAGAATTGAATTTTATTGCATTCATAAGAAATTGTGAAAATATCAACGATACAAAAGCCATAAAAAATCTGTACAATTGAGCCGATTAAATTCTTTAATAAGAATTTTTTAGTTACTTAAATCAAACAAAAAAAATTTGAAATTTGTTCCCCAGCGTAATCAAAAGTAGTATATATACTTTGGATAATATTAGTAATCGAATGCCAAAGATATTTGGGAAATTTGTAAAAATAAATATTAATAAAACCTGGAAAGAATATAAAAAAAAAACTTTGTTGTTTTTTAAACAAAAAAAAAGTATGAAATATACAGGGTGCGGCAAAAGTCAGTTTACCAATTTGCATAATAACGCAAACACACAATGATGGGATGCAAACCTTGGGAAAAAAATAAGTTAACTCATTTTCAAATTAACAAAAACAATGATGAGATGCCAAATTTTGTTTAATATAAAAAGAGCTTAAATAATAATACAAAATAAAGTTTATGCCCTACATTTTGTGCTCAAACTGTAAGCCACCTTCATCAATGCATTTATGACATCGCTTAAGCACTGTAAAACACGTCTTTCTACAGAACTCCTGTTCGGCACGAAGAGCTTCAAACTCCTCTTCAATCCTCTCTTTTAAGTGTTGTATATCCCGTATTTGGGTGGCAAACACTTTATCTTTAAGTACGCCCCACAAAGCGAAGTCACACGGCGTTAGGTCCGGTGAGCGCGCAGGCCATTCAATTTTGCCTCTCCTCCCTATCCAGTCTCCAAATTGGTCATTAAGAAAATCACGAACTTGTAAGGCGTAATGAGGCGGAGCGCCATCCTGCTGAAAGTATCGGATACCTTCTAAGAGAGGATTATTTTCTAGTTCGCCCTTTAAATCGATTAGAAGGTTCAGATAATTGTCTGAATTTACCGTCCCATCAAAAAAATATGGCCCGACGAGACCACCCGCATACACTCCACCCCATACAGTTATACCAGGAACATTTAGCTCTTCTTGAATGGTTACATGAGGGTTTTCTGAGGCCCAGTACACGGAGTTGTGTCGGTTGATTCGACCGTTCATTTTGAATTGCGCTTCATCGGACCAGAGAATAGATCGGTAAAAATTAGCGTCGTCTTCGGCGCACCCACTGTACCACTGGCAGAATTCAAGCCTGCGATCCGGGTCGTCCTCAGTTAACGCATGCAGCAAACGTGGTCGATAACAACGTATCTTCATGGTTTTTAACATCCGACGTAAACTGCGATCCGAAATCTCTAATTCAAGAGACGTACGCCGCGCAGACTTGGTTGGTGCCTCGATGAAAGCTTGAGCAACTACCTGCATGTTTTCTTCTGTGGTTACAGTTTTGGGACGGCCACTGCGCGGGGCATCTACAACAGACCCGGTTTCTGAGAATTTCCTGTGCAGTTTATGGACCATTTGTCTGGTAGGAATAGGTCTGCCAGGATGCTGCGCCGCAAACTCTTGAAAAATGATGTTGTAATCGGCATGATAACGTAAATAACCGGACAACAGACAGATACGTTCGGCCGTCGTGTACTTCGCACGGATCGGAGCAGCCATAGTGATGCAACTTGGTTGAACGATACGCTAATACTAAAGTAAACTTTCGCCTTCAAACCAGCGCTGCTTTAAACCCCCACTACGGTCGCGCGCGCTTGTTTCGACGAAAGAAGTCCGCATGTGCGTATTTCGACAGCGTAAACTGACTTTTGCCGCACCCTGTATAATAAACTCCCCTCTACAATTAAAAAAGACTATGTTTTTTATGTTTTCAATTTGTTCAAAATTCAGTCTGACTAACTATAATTATACTGCAATACAAATATAATGTGCTATAGTCAGTGTCGGTTTGTCAATAACAGCTGCAGGACTCGTCACAACTTTTATCTTTTATCGGCGTCCCCCGTTATATTCATTTTTCGACGTCGTGCAGTGGCTGCCGCCCTATCCGCAATGTGTATTTTTTTCCTAGAGGTTCTTCTGTACACGACGACAATCTCGAATTTAACTCTTAAACTTAACAATGATCACAATAAGCTTCTTTTTCACTTTATGTGCAGCGGCATCAGACCCAAGCCGCCACCGCCCCCGCCCCTCTTGCTTCCTTTACCCCTCCAACCACTACTCTTCGGCGACGACGACGCCTTACCGCCGCCCTTCTTCTTGTACGCGACCCTCTTCTTCTTGAAGCCGCCCTTTTTTCCCGCCCAGCCTCCCCTCTTCCGTTTTACTCCGCTCTTTTTGTTTTGCGACGAATTAAAACCACCCCCCGCCGAATCTGACGGGTAAAAATCGTTTTCGTCCTCCGAGAAGTTCTGTATCTTTTCTCCCAGGTCTCTCTTGAGCTCAGTCAGCGGCTGAATGGCGTCGTGCTGCTCGCGGAATTTCTGAGTAAGCCTGAGGAAGAATTCGCCGTACTTGTTGTAATTGGCCACGGTGACGTGCTGGATCTTGAGCATTTCCTCCTTTGTGGAGGGCAGGTGGTCGCTCATAGACTTGATGGCCGAGAGGTTCATCACGGAGGAGAGAGTAAGGTTCCGCTCCATGGCCAAACGTCGACACTCCTCGAGCAGCTCCTCGTGACACTGCACCTTCAGCTGAGCGAGTTGCAGCTTCCTGGTCGCCTGCAGCTTAGCCGTGTTCTGCTTTTGGATGCTGTGCGGCACCACCTCCTTGGAAGGCTTCGGGCGCCCACCGATCCATTTGGCAGAGGGTCTTTTGTTATCGGGACTACTACCGCTGGTTCCGGCGACGGATTTCGCGTCCGCCTGTACCGCAGGCAGAGATTTCGTCCTCTCCCTTTTGTCGGTGAATACCGAAATGGTCAGCCGATAGTCGGAATTATAAAACTGATAAAATTTCGGCCCGGGCTTTATGTATACCACGGGGAAGTCACCCGTGTACGTGCAGAAGTCCTGCAGGACGTGCTTGAGGATGAGGTCCTTGAGGATACGTTGCACGTCCGTCCTATCCATGGAGGCACCGGTTCCGTAGAAGCGGTGCTGGTTGTGACGACGATCCAGGATCTTCTTGATCTTGGCGCCCCTGCAAAAGACGTATCTAATATATGTAACACACAATGGAAGTTTTTTTGATTCTGTAATTATTTGCAGACGTTTCACTTTCTATAGTTCGACAAATAAAGATACCTGGAAGATGTCTCGTGCAATCGAAAGCAAAACGTCGAAAAGTAATTCTATTTTGGCACAGACCAATCCCAACAAACTGCAACTTAGGAACCTACCTGTAGATGTCGACCACGTGCAGCATCGTCACGTTCTCACTGCCGGCGATGTCCTTCACGATCGCGCACAGCTCCTTCGCCTGCTGGGTCACCTCGAGCGCCTTGTACTTGTCGATGTTCAGGCAGTTGTCGCACGTCGTCGCCTGGTTCGCGACACACACGCGCCTATCGAAGTGCTCGCCCAGGTGGATGAGCTGCAGGTACCTGCGACAGTCGACCACGTTTTCGGCGAAACCGACCATCTGCTTGAGGTTCTCGAAGTGGGCGTCGAGCGTTTTCTTGGACATGTTGCGGTCCAGCTTGATCAACCTGGAAAGCAATTTCATTATATGGGGTAAAAATAAAATTAATATAAATATTTTTGATTAGGTTATCTGTATTTCCCACAATAGAAATATTAGTTATTACATTGAGTGGAGGGTGTTCCAAATTTTTTTTTTGTTCCTGAGTAAAATAAAAATTGAATTTTGAAAAACTTTTTTTACATCTTTCTTCCTTTATTAATTTGAAGAAATAATCGAAAATCCATACCACTTTCTCACTGCCAGCTTTTCCCCTCTACCACAACGCAATATCACATTTTATATACGACGTTTCGTCTGCGAGCCTCCTTCATCGACTTGGTTTTTCTTCAAATACGGATCTAGATTTTTTATCCGTTTTCAAACGACCTAGTTTAATATCATCCTCAGGTCAAACACTTAAATTACAATTCCAACAAGTCGAGACCAAAAATTCATCATCCATTTCCAAAATGAGAATTTTCCGAATACGGCCCTGGTAAATATATGAAAGAAAAATGTGTTTAAAAACGGAAATCCCCAGTTGCTTAGTTAGTTACAGACCCATCTCACTGTTATCGTCCGTGTCAAAGGTCTTTGAAAAAGCTCTTTACAACAGAATTCTCAATTTTGTTACTTCCCACAATATACTGGCCACCCACCAGTATTGTTTTATACCAAAAAGGTCCACAGAGCAGGCGATTTTTGCGGCTGTCAGTTATGTTGTGGAGAATTTGGACAAAAATCAAAAAGTAGCAGGCCTTTATTTTGACTTGTCAAAGGCTTTTGACACGATCAATCATGGTTTGCTCCTTAAAAAACTGGATGGGCTAGGTATACGAGGTGTATGTCTGTCCCTTCTACAATCCTATATAACAGGCAGACAGCAATCAGTTTGCATCCTACACAATGGGAAAACACATTACTCATCCTTTCAAGGGTTGCAGCAGGGGGTGCCCCAGGGATCAATTTTGGGACCCTTGTTGTTTTTACTGTATGTGAATGAGCTCTCCGGGGGACTTCCTGGTGGTGGCCTAGTTTGTCAGTATGCAGATGATACACCAGTTATGCTGGCTCCTGGTGTGAGGATAACTATTAACGTGAGGATAAAACGCTCGAAATTTTAACAGTCCTCTGTTTGTATATCTACAATTGTGCTGTATTTACCAGAAATAATCTAGAATTGTTCACCACTAATGGCTTCTATTCTAATAATTTGAACACTAGGGGAAGGAATGATCTTAGTGTACCAGCTCATCGTACAGCATTGTTTGATAAGGGACGATGTCTTGTATTAGGGGAGAGAGAGAGAGAGAATTTAGTATAAAGGCGCGTCGACATCTATAGGTCATTTAGCGCCTGTCGTAGTGTTGTTTACTTATTATATCTTATGGTATAGTGATGACTCTTTTAAGAACTCTATCACGTTCATTAAGTTTGCAGGAGTAGGATCAAAGATATTTTTAAGACTGTTGAGGTTTAAGTTGCAGGCAGTTCTAAATGGATTTAACAAGATGCATTCGAGAAACAGGTGTTTGACAGTTAGACGGACATTACAATGATTACAAGTGGGAGGGGTTTCAGATTTCAAAAGGTATTCATGAGTGAGCTTTGTATGTCCAATCATGGATCTAGTAAGAACCGTGGAGTCGCGTCTGCTAAGATGACCGATGTCAAAATTAGTAAAGAATTGAGGTTTAATCTCATATAGCTTATTATGAAGCTCCATCATGTCCCAATCGAGTTGTACAGAATTATTTATAATTTTCTTAAGTGCAGGATGAATGTCCCTGCTAATAAAAACTTGGGATAGATTGGTGCCGTTATTGAGAGCATCCTTAGCCAACACATCCACCACTTCGTTCCCTTTAATTCCAACATGACTTGGAATCCAAAGGAAAGACAATGCAATCTCCTTACGGTCAAGTTCCACCAATAAATCATGGATATCTTGGCATATAGGGTGAGAGGAAAAGGGGTTTTGAATGCTCTGTAAAGCGCTCATCGAGTCGGATGCAACTGTCCAGTTCCTATGGAATGATTTCTTTATGAAGGTCAATGCCTGCATTATAGCAAAAAGTTCAGCGGTGAATATGCTACAATGGTTATTTAGAAGAAAGCTACTTGAGCCTTCAGCGCAATAAAAAGCAGAGCCAGTGTGCAAAAGCGTTTTGGAACCATCAGTATATATAAAGTTTGAGTTAATGAATTTTGTGTTTTGAAGTTCCTGGAACTGATTGATAATGAGACTATGGTTGTAATTTTTATCAAAACGGGTAAGTTCAAAGTTAAAGTGATTTTGGGGAAGGGTCCAGGGAGGGAATTTGTTAGGATGGGGGGGAAATATTGAAGGGAGGGAGAAGTTGTATTCAATTGAAAATTTTAAGAAACGAATATTGCTGCTATGAGTAAGATTACTATTCGTATAAACAGTCAAAGGAATTCTGGGATTGAAGAAGGGGTCATGGATTGGTAAGTCAGGCTTAAACCAGAGATTAGTAGCATATTTTAATAGAAGTAAAGTACGTCTGTGTTGTAGAGAAATGGTTTCATTTATGCATTGGAGACTGGGGATTGGACTGGTGTGAAAGCCGCCACAGGACATGCGAAGACATTTATTTTGTATGGAATCCAGAGTTCTAATATAGGAATCTCTCGCTGAAGAGTAAACTATGCAACCATATTCTATTTTTGATCGGATGACAGATTTGTAAATTTTAAGTAGGGTGTGGTTACCTGAACCCCAATGAGAGTTTGAAAGCATTTTGAGCAAACGAATATCTTTGGAACACCTGGAGCGGAGATATTTGAAATGATCCCTCCAATTTAGTTTGTTGTCGAAGATTAGTCCTAAGAATTTAATGTTTTCGGTTACGGGTATTTCAGAGTTTTGGAAAGACAAGATATTCATTTTTGGACAATTTCTCTTACGACAAAAGTGTACAACAGAAGATTTGGAGGGGGAGAAGGTAAAACCGTGTAGGAGAGAGAACCGATTCAGGTGATTAAGACCTGTTTGCACGAGTCTTTCTGAAGTTCTAATACTACTACTGCAGTAGTATAGTACTATATCATCTGCGTATAATTTATAAGATAATTGGGGAGGTATAAAATGGCGAATATTATCAAGAGCAATTATAAATAAGGTGGGACTGAGCACAGAGCCCTGGGGGATACCATTTTCTAATGGGTACTCATCTGAGAGCGTTCCATTTATGCGAATTCTAAAGGTTCGGTTTCGCAAAAAATTAGTAATAAATATGGGGAGATGACCTCGGAGACCCCACTTAAACAAAGTCTTAAGAATATCATATCGCCAAGTGATATCGAAGGCTTTGGAGAGATCAAGAAAAGCTGCAATCAGATGGTGTTTTTTGGCAAAGGTCTCCTGAATATCCATTTCCAGGCCAACCAGGTGGTCTAGGGTAGACCTCCTTTTACGGAAGCCAAACTGATGTTTGTCCAATAAAGAATTCTTTTCCAGGTACCAGCAGAGTCTGAAGTTAATCATTCTCTCAAGAATCTTGCCCAAGTGATTAGTAAGAGATATGGGTCGGTAGCTGTCTGCAGTTGTTCTGGGTTTATTATCCTTATGGATCGGAATCAATATAGACCTACTCCAAGAGTGCGGAAATATTCCACTAGTC
This sequence comes from Kuschelorhynchus macadamiae, assembly GCA_030620095.1. Taxonomy (NCBI): domain Eukaryota; kingdom Metazoa; phylum Arthropoda; class Insecta; order Coleoptera; family Curculionidae; genus Kuschelorhynchus; species Kuschelorhynchus macadamiae. The sequence goes on from JAUTXW010004236.1 coordinate 38,626, forward strand.
CATATGAGATTGTATATTTCTAAGAGGAAGTTAATAGCAGATATAGGGAGGTTAACAATCATTGGTATAAGTACTTCATCCGGACCGGGAGCGCTGTTTCTGCTGGAAGAAATGGCATGAGAAAGTTCTTTAGAGTTAAAGGGAAGGTTGTATGAGAATTCCGTATTGCTTGCAAAGTTAATGATGTTCGATTCCTCTGCTAATTTCCGATTCAAAAAGGAGTTGCTGAAGTTCTCATTACTGGATTGATTACTGTAGTATTGGGCAAAGCAATTACCTATGTCAACTGTTCGAGAGATCCACTGGTTATTATGTACAAGCCCATGGATGACCCTTGTTGGCTTACCCTTTAATCTCTTGACCTTATTCCAGATTTCCTGGCTGGAAGCCTTATAGTTTAAGCTTCCAATGTAGTCCCTCCATGAGTTGCGTTTGGCTTCATTAACAATTCTCTTAGCATGAGCGCGTTTTCTTTTGAAATCCACAAAGTTCTCCATGCTGGGATTATGTTTGAAACGGTTAAGTGCAGATTTCCTCTTTCGAATAGCTAACTTACAGGCAGGAGTCCACCATGGAACAGGAGGTTTAGAAGGTAGGATATATGATTTAGGTATAGCTAATGAGGCAGCATTATGAATTGATTTCACAAAGAGATCAATTGTGAAATTGATATCAGATCTGTTGAAGGGAGGAATTAACAGTGATTCCCGGTACAGTGGCCAGTCAGCCTTAGAGAGATTATAAACAGGGTTTACTTCAGAGATATTTGACCACGACAATGATCTTAGTATTATTGGGTAGTGATCGCTTCCATATGTATCTTCCAAGACTTCCCATTGGAAGTTTGAGGCTAAGTCACTGCTACAGATGGTTAGGTCTAGGGATGAGAAGGTACCGGACGATGAACTAACGAAGGTGTGGGAATCGGAGTTTAGGAGGGAAAGGTGGAATTGTGCCAAGCAGTTTTCAATTATATCACCCCTGCGGTCAGTGTGTGTGGACCCCCAGGAGGTGCTATGTGCGTTAAGGTCGCCGGCTACTATAAATGGGGGGGTTAATTGCTGAAACACACTCTCTAGATGATTGTAGGTTAGGTCGAGAGACGGGGGAATATATATGTTACATATTGTAATATGCGAGGGCAAGTGAGTACGAATGGCGCATATTTCCAAGTCCGAGTCTATTTGCAGATTTTCATAGTATATGGATTCATGGAGAAGGATCGCCACACCACCAGAGGATCTCTCTGCATTAGTTCTATCCTTCCTTTCTACATTAAAGTTTTTAAGCGAGGTATTCTTCGACGGGTTGAAATTGGTTTCTTGAAGCAATATAACGGAAGGAGTGTGCCATGAGATCAGGAGGGACAGGTCATGAATACGGGCATAATAACCGTTCATATTCCATTGTAGAATGGACATAACGGGTTATTTGTGTTTAGGTTTTGACTTGTTTGTTGTAGATAGCGAGAGTTCTGAGTCCTGAGACTCATCAACCATCATCTCTAGCAAAGACTCATTTGAGGATTTCGGGGTGTTGGATCTGGAGGAAACTGGTCTAGAGGAAGAGCCAGATGACTTAGTTTTGGAAGATTTCTCTGGGGGTTTTTTGGGGATTGAAATTGGGGTTTTAGATGAGTGGTGGGATTTGGAGAGGGATCTGGATGAGGAGGAGTTTGAGGAAGAAAGGGTGCTGGAAGGGGGAGGGGCAGGTTTAGTTTGGGGTTGAGATTTAGGAGTGGGAGGTGTGTTAGGAGGAGGGAGTGAGGGAGAAGGGAAATTGAGGGAAAGATTTTGTAATCTGGTGGGTTTGTGTAAGGAGGGTTGAATATCGCACTGGGTGGCGATAGAGCAAAGTTTTTTGGAGTTGCAGCTACTGAGCTGTAGGGTGATATAAAGGTAGGGTTTTGCAAATTGTACTTTCTCCTAGCTTCGAAGTAGGAGACTTTCTCAATAGATCTTATTTTCTGAATTTCAAACTCTTTCTTGAATATCGAACAGCCTTTGTATCTGGGAGAATGATTTTCTCTACAATTAACACAAAAGGAGGGGAGAGAACAGGAAGATTCAGGGTGAGCTGAATGACCGCAAGAGGGGCATGTTGATGGGTTTTGGCACATTTTAGATGTGTGTCCAAATTTATTACAATTGTAGCACCGCATGGGATTAGGGATATGTGGTCTTACTCTGATTGAGAGATATCCAGCTTTAATGGTGGGTGGAAGAGTGTGGGTATTAAAGGACAGGACAAAAGTGTTGGAATTTGTAGATGGGAGTCTTGGAGGAAGTCTGAATATAGCTATAACTCCTTGCTCACCGAGATTTAGCAAGATTTCTTCATCTGTACAATTAGCAAGATCTGAACTCGTAATAACTCCCTTGATGAGATTTAACGATGAATGTGGCTGGGTTGTAACAGCGAAAGTGTGAAGGGTACTGAATTTCGGAGCCATATTTGATTGAGCTTCATTACACACTTCAATCATGAGCGATCCATCATTCAACTTAGAGGTATTCTTGAGTGTGCCAAAAAATTCTTGGAGAGACTTGAAAATGATGAAAGGGGAAGTTTCTTTGAAGGATCCTTCATTTCTTTTAATAACAAAAAATCTATTATATGTATTATTTATAGGTGACTCTACTCTCGGTCTCTTGGACTCGTGATTCTTGTTTATTCCAGTAACAGGAACCTGCATCTTGGCCTGGTTTCCTACCGAGGATGCTGCGCAGACGCTTGCTAACGGTCGAGAGGGGCCTACGCGACCACCCGCTGCATCGACCGGAACTGGGGATCCGACCCCCTGCTCCGTAAGGTTATTCCCTATGGTTGTACGATCCATGGTAATAAAGAGGACATATATTGGACGACACTGGACAAGCACAACATGACTGAGGCCCCGGGTTTGTCACACCCGTAGCTGGAAGGATGACTCCCACCAGCTCCCCCTGGGGATGAGAGAGAATAGATAAAGAGAAAGAGGAAAGAAGTAGAGTAAAGAAGAAGAGAATTGGTCTAGAAGAACCAGAATAAATAGAAAAGTACAGGAGTTGAAGGAAGGGAAACCCACTCGAAAAGAAAGAAGTAGAGTGAGAGTCCAGCTAAGGGTGCCTCGTGGGCGCCAACCACGTACTCACAAGTAGTGAGCCCCCGAGGGGTCTTGTATTAGGGTCTATAATGCATTACCAGTAGAAATTAAAGAAGTTCAGGGTAATGTTAGGTTTAAGTCAGCCCTAAAAAAGTTTCTACTGGAAAAAGAATATTATTCACTTAATGAATTGTATGTAGATTAGTTCAAATGGCTTGTGGTAGTTCATAAGTTTTTTTTTTTAAATGTAATTCTAGTATAGCTTTTATAACGAATTTTATGTAAATTAGTTAAAAATTTTTTGTGTTAGTTTATAAGTTGTTACGGTCCTTTTTTTAATTGAATAGTTTTAATATAGAATTGACAATGTCGATGTTCATTAAGAATAATGTATGACAAATTAATATTAAAAAAATAAAAATAACTTCTTAAAGCTCAATGCTGACAAGACAGAGCAGATTCTGTTTGGTAAAACTAAACAGAGTGAGTCACTTTATGTGAAATCGGGTGCTAGATCCATACCCATGTCGGAGAATATTAAATTCCTGGGTGTTCATTTGGACCCTCTTTTGAATTGGACTCAGCATAATAGGTCACTATTATCAAAACTAAATAGCAGTTGTGCACTAATAAGTCGACTGAGGGATGTTCTCACCGCAAAGACTGTAAGAATTTATTATATGTCTCGCATACAATCAATCTTCAGTTATGGTATACTGTTCTGGGGTTCATCTACCTCGGCCATTGATGTTTTCAGGGCACAAAAGCGTGTCATCCGTACTATGTATGGCCTCCATCCCAGGGAGAGTTGTAAACCTTGCTTCTCAGGTCAAAATATCTTAACTGCTCCTTGCTTGTATTTTCTGGCCTTGGTAATGTACATAAAAAAACAACCAAATCTCTTTGACAGAAATCTGGATCACTATTCGTCGGAAATGAATGTTGTGACTCGGAATAGAACTAACCTTATCATTCCTCTCCATAATACCTCCTTTTTCAAGAAAGGTCCCCTGTATCGGGCCATAAATGCATTTCACATGCTGCCTACAGACACAAAGCAAATTGAAAGCATTTCAAAATTTAGAAACCAAACTATCCGATATTTACAGGCTAAATGCTTTTACTCTTTTAATTTTGAAGATGTTTAAAATTTATAATTTGTGTTTTTTTAATTTGTCATATATATTTGTCATATTTATTTGTTGACCTACTTATTAAAGTGTGGTCCTTTATTTTAATTTATTTTATTTTAATTGTCACATATATATTTTCATTATCTATATTTCAATATAGCATATCATGTACTCTCTTATAACGTTGCTTTGTGATTGTGATCATATCAGGCAATAAAGTTATTATTATTATTATTATTATTATTATTATTATTATTATATAAATAATGAAAATGAAAACTTTGAGCGATATTCTACATTAGAATTTTTTAATTAACTGAGATGCAGAAAGATTTATTTTTCTGTTAAACCAAACTGGTAACATTATTAATCCTTTATTTAGCATTATGCTAGTTTACAAAGTCACAACGTCTGCAGGTATTTAATATATTATTATAAAAAATTACAGTAATTTAAGCATTAAAGTTATACAATCGAAATTTGGTCACAATCTACCTAAAAATATCTTCTTTCATCAAAAAAATACCATACGGACTTAGATATATTAGTTTCCTTGTAGTACAAGATAATGATAAAAAAACGTACCCATTCTTGGGAACTTTGGTCCAAAGTTGACCTCGTTAGTGCCCCCCCCTGTATATAACGCAGGACCATATTCAAAAAATTTAAATTTTTGAATCTGATGATACATTTTTGACCTCGAAACGTTGAAATTGTAATTGAAGTGTATTGACGTGTATCAACGGATAAAAAAATGAAGATGAAGGCTCGTGTATATAAAATGTGATATTGTCATGTGGTAGAGCAGAAATTGTGGCAATGAGAAAGCGGTATTGATTTTCCATTATTTTTTCAAATAAAGGAAGAAAAATGTATATTTTTTTTATTTGAGATTTTTTTCAAAAATTTCAAGAACAGAAAAAAATTTTTTAATGGCGTATTAATCGGCCTTCAATTGTGCAACGTTGCCCAAGTTCAGTCACTTACTTTTGCAGCCGGGAGACGTCCGCATACGAATAGAATAGGTAGGAGTAGGACACCTCACCATCTCTGCCCGCCCTGCCGCTCTCCTGATAGAAAGCCTCCACCGACTTGGGGATGGAGTTGTGAATGACGAAACGCACGTCCGGCTTGTCGATGCCCATGCCGAAGGCTATTGTGGCGACGATCACGTGGAAGCGGTCCTGCATCCACTCGCGTTGGATCGCTTCGCGCACCTTAAAAAACGAATCTTTTTTTGTATAACAAGTCAAAATTCCAATTTCTATATAAAAATAAGGGACGAATAATAAAGGATCAACTTATTAAGAAAGTTCTATAACCTTAACCTGTTAAAAGATGTAAATAAGCAGACACAAAGCAAAGAAAATTATAAGACAATATAAAACACAAACTCAAATATACTTTATTGTTAAAAGAACATATAGTCCTTGTCAACAAAGTAAGCTCTAAAAAATTAAAAATATTGGGGTCTAATCATCAGAAAGAAAAAATATATATAAATATAACTAAATAAAGGTGACATACAGCTTTTAAATACAGATTTTAGCCACAGGACCAAAACACATGAGTAATCAAAAAAAAACAACTTATATGATAATGCTCACAAAATATCATCGTATAATACGCTTTTGCCTCCAAGCTACATTTTACTTTTTTCTTAAACAATTTAATATATTTTATATTTCTCAATATTTGTGAGATTTGGTTGTACATTTTTTTATGTTTTACTAAGGTTATTCTGGGGATAGGAAGCAGGAGGTTCAAATTCTGTCTATTATTAAAGGCCCTTTCAGTTATTAAATGTCCATATTTTTTAATGTATGAGATACAGATTCAAGTATTAAAAGGCAAGTAAGTGTTAAAATTTTATATTTCACAAAAAGTAGTTTGCAATGGTCTCGGGCCCCAGCTTTGCACACATATCGAACAGGCCGTTTTTGCAAAATAAAAGTACAATTAAAAAGTTGCTGACTGCAGTAACCTCAAAAGACTAAGGTTAGGTATGAATTTACAAATGCAAAGTAAGCTATTCTTGCTGCAGTAACGCCGAGCTCAATTGAAACGATAAGAAAGGCATAACTGCCTTAATGTTTGATTTCATAACACATTTTTCTTGGAACATGTTACACCATCAGAGGTTGCATTTACAATCACTTCAATAAAGAATTTAGGTGCAATATATGTGTGTAATATAAATAGTTTCATATTAAAGTCTATTGTTGATTATGCGAGTCTTTTGGAAATCTTTAATGAAAGTATTCAGGCTGGTATTTTTCCACACCGTTTTAAGTTGTCAAAGGTGGTGCCATTACTCAAGAGTGGAGATGTTGATGAGCCTAATAATTCCCACCCCATTTCAATAGTACTATATTTTTCAAAAGTCCTTTGAAATAATATTAAAGGACAAGCTCAGTAAATGCTTTGAAACTAATGATTTATTAAACAAACAACAATTTGGCTTTAGAAAAGGATATTATTTATTTATTTTATTTCATGCCAAAAGATCTAAATAGATATGACGTCAAGTGTAAAAATAAAGGATAACTTAAGACATTTTTAAAACAATATTAAGATTGAACTAACTAACAGAAAACAATTATTTCAAAATTGAAAAGTAATTTCTAACTTTTTTCGAGAAGATAACTCTTTGTACTTTTCTTATAAATTTTACCCCCAATGCATATAATTTCTTCTGTAAAAAGTTATTTAAGCAGTCAAAAGCTCAAGTTAAGACAAATAAGATGGCAACAACGTAGTTTGATGTGTCCAAGCCCTCATAAACAAAGTTTAATAACTCAAAAGCAGCGGTAGAAGTGGAACAATCTTTTCTAAAACCATGTTGTTTGTTACTTATTCATTTTTTTGCATTTAAGAAGTTTTCTATCTTGCATAAAACTACTTTTTCAAAAAGTTTAGAAAAGGTAGGCAGGCCCGTAATACATCGTTTTCGATTTTTCCCCTGTCACCCTTTTTATAAAGCGGAATAACTTCCCCCATCTTCGACTCACGAGGGAATATACCTTTTTCGAGGGATAAATTAAAGATATAGTATAATGGGTGTTTAATAAATTACTACCGGAAATACCGTTCAATATACAAATCAACAATTAACTTGGCAAAAAAGATATATTTTTCACAAAAAATTGTAAAATCCCACAATAAACAAAAGGAATGTTGGCAAATTGCTAACGACTTAACTGGTAGAACTAATACTAATTTGGATTACAATATTGATGCAGACCGACTCAACTCCTTTTATTGCACTATAGCTGAAAAATTGGCCAAAAATATCTGTAAAAAATTTGATCCACTTGAATATCTTAAAAGTACTGTAATAAATGACACCTTCTATATCCTACCAACTAATCCAGAAGAACTGATTGAAGTTTTTAAAGATATTAAAAATCTCAAAGCCTCGGGTTGGGATAATATTTCTGTCAGGGTGCTACTGAGGCTTCCTTATCACACTTTAATCGCCTTAGCTGAAGCTATTAATTGGTCATTTACATGTGGAGAATTTCCATCTGATCTGAAATTTGCTACTGTGATTCCAATTTTTAAGGGTGGTGAAACTGATGTTCCCTCCAATTTTAGGCCAATTTCCCTGCTCCCCTCCTTATCTAAAGTTATAGAGAAACTTATGAAAAAGAGGATGCTACTCTTTCTCTCAAAAAACACAGTATTCTTAACACACGACAATTTGGATTTCAATCATCATTGTCCACAGATGATTCTCTCTTCTTGAAACTGTATATGAACGTCTAAATGACGGAGAGGTTGCTGCTGCGGTGTTCTGTGATCTATCTATGGCATTTGACTGTGTGGATCATTGAATACTTCTCAGCAAGCTTGAAGTTTATGGATTTAGAGAGAAAGCTTGTGCCTGGTTTAGTTCCTACTTGGCTGATCGGTGGCAAATTGTAAGTTCTAAAAATGACCAGTCAGGCAAATTAAATATTGCTGCAGGTGCTCCACAGGGGTCTGTTTTGGGACCATTGCTTTTTTTGCTATATGTTAATGATTTGCCAAGCATTAACATACAAGGTTTGTTTACCATGTTTGCCGATGACACAACTGTGTTATGGCACCACCATGATCCCAAACAGTTGGAGCGTGTTGTTAAGAGGGACTTGGAAATAATAAAAGACTGATGTAACTCAAACTCACTTATACTGAACATAACAAAGACCAGCATTATTTCATTTAAATGTTCAATTAGTGATGTTAGGATGGATGACCAACCAATAGACAGTTTACGTGTTAACAAGTTCTTGGGTCTCTACATAGATGATAGGCTAAATTTTGAGAAACATATTTTGAATGTGAATTGTAAGATTGCAAGGGGTTGCTATGCCCTAAGAATTGTCTCTCGCGAGCTAGATTTATCAGTGGCAAAGAGTGTATATCATGCCTTGATAGAGTCCTATTTGCTCTATGGCTTGTGTTTCTGGGGAAGCTGCCCTAACTATGTATTAAATTCCACATTTATTATACAGAAAAGAGCAATTCGGTACTTATCTAAAGCTAGGACCCGTGTTTCTTGTAGGCCTTTATTTAAATCCTTGAATATTTTGACCCTCACGTGCCTATTTATTCTTGAAACGATGTGCTTAATTCATAAAAAATTTCGTTCAGAGATCCTAACTGAAAATGCATATCCCACAAGATGTATCTTGTATCTTGTTACCGATTCCTTCATCAGAACTAATAAAAAAAATCATTCATTTACAATTGAAGGAAAATGTTTAACAAACTGCCTTTACATATGAGAAAAATTTCTTGTGGGAGAAAATTTAGAAAGCAAGTTATAGAACTTTTAGTTGGGAAGGCCTATTATACACTTGACGAATATTTTACTGATAGATCTTGAGTGCATTTTTGCTAAATATTTTTTCTGTCTACCATATTTCTTTGACTATGTATAGTTTTACTTTTAACTTTAATGTATTGTTCGTCTTATCTTTTAACTGACATTTTCAATATATTTTGCGTGTTATCACTGGATTTCTTGGCTTTTAAGCTCTTTTTCTGTTCTTCTTTTTTTCTTTTTATTTTAAATTTTATATACAATTCTTTAGTTTTAAGTTAGTATTTTACAGTATATACAAAGAAGCAAGCAAACATGGTCATATCTACTTATATATTTGTGCTGATACATCTATATTTATAGTTTTTTTTTTATTCTACAGTTAGGTATATGTTTGTTAATGTAATATATCTTTTACCTTTTTTATTTAGCTTTGTCAATGATGCTTTTATTCTAGACAAAAAAGTTTTTTTGAGATTTAGTTCTGAGTTTGAATATAATCCCATATTTTTTCTAATGCCATAACTGGGATGTCGTTTTTACCAGAGAAGGCGGTCTTGTTTTTGAACAGTTTAAAGCTGAATGGAGATCGTGCACATTCAGTGGTGTTAAAAAAATTGACCTGATATGAAATTCACTGGTTGAACAATTTGAAAAATCAATATTTTGTTTACCCAAGGTTGTTGATATTAGGTTTTCTGCGCTTGTTGCAAAATATTTGCAGAATTCTTCACATATTTCAGAGATATTTATTATGTAATTATTGTTAGATACTAATTTTGTGGGATTAGAGCACTCTTTTACTCTTCCTAAGTTAGTATTTATTACTTGCCAGAGAGTTTTAGGATTTTTATTGAGGAGTCTAAAATTTTTTGTTTGTAGAAATTTGATTTCTTTTTTTGACTGAGTGTATAAGTTTTTTGACTCCGGTGGGTTCCAAGATCTGTTCAACCACTACAAATTTTTTAAATTCTCACTGTTTAATTAGGTCTGGGTTTATCCATTTTTTATTTGGAAGAGCGGTCTTTATAATTACTTTTTTGTAGGCGACAAGCTATATCTAAACAATGCAGAAAATTGTGCCAAAGATAAGTCCATGATTCATTAAAATCTGTAGTATTATATAGATGACTAAAAATCTGTTGTAGATAAGTGATAATTAAGTTGAAAGATATTTTGAGAATCAAAGAACCTTTTAAAAACTATAAACTGGAAAATGAGGGCTCATTCAGAGGGGCATTCAAATGAAATATTATTCTTTGTGCCATATGATCTGCGATGTTCGCTTCAAAGTTGATTCCATTAAAGTTTGGGTGACTTGCAATTACATAATCTAATGTTGAGGGGGTCTGATTCGAAACTACTCTAGTTGGTTCAACCGGGAGAATGGATTTTAGGTTGAAACTTTCCAGCAAGTTGAAAAGAAATTTTTTTTTCTGGTGTTTCAATTAAATTATTAATATTAAAATCGCTACAAATTAAAATATATCACATGACATAGTGTTGAATTTAATGCTGATATAAATGTATTAAAATTTTTATTGGGAGCTGCACTGCTGTTTTAACAATAAATAGTTAAAAGAGCCATCTTTGTATTATCTTTCTTCTTTATTATTCCACAATTATGGCTGTCAGTGAGGCCGTGAGTAGCATAGGCGGAAGTCTTGAGCGGGGACTCCAATCCGCTGCTACACTATGTGACCTCACCAAGGTATTTGACTGTGTCAATCAGGCCCTCCTTTTACAAAAATTAGAAAGGTATGGCAAAGCAGTGTGTAGAGGTTGGTTTTCAGCGTTCACAATATTTTCAAGTGAACCATGCAACCATGAGTATTATGCTTGATGGTTCATTGTCTTGGTTTACTCATGTAGGATAGGCTTTGTGGAAAGTTATTAAGTATGGTGTTTCTATTAAGACAGCTTAAAAATAAATTGTCAACAAATGCTTTGAGGGTAGCCTATTTTGCCTTGTTCCACTCTCAACTGGCATATGGTATAACACTGTGGGGAAGTTCTTCTGGAGTAATTATTCTTTAGAAGCGGCCAGTTAGGGTTTTATGTACTATGCTTGTTTTTTTATATATATTAAGCTATGAGTGACAGGCTAGTATTTTAAATTTTTCCTAATACCTTAATTTTATATTCAAATTTTTGATTTGCTATAATGTTTTATTTAACAAATGTAGTCAAATAAATAAAAAAAAGGTGATTCGCATCACACCATTTCTTAATTAAGATCAGATCTCTTGAGATATTTTCTTTCAACAGGTCTTCATTTTTATTTTGCCAGACAATGGTAGTATTGTTGCAAATATTGTAATATATAATGATCAAAAACATATAAGCAAAAAAACAATACCACAAACTTACTTTGTCATTCATTCCAGCATGGTAAGGTTTAGCCCTCACTCCCATATTGTTGAACTCATCAGCCAATTTGTCACAGTCATTTCTACTAAGGCAATACACTATTCCACTTTTTCTGGAAAATTTCGTTTTTATCAGATTAATTATGGCATCTGTAGACTTCCCTTTCTTGTCTACCACCTAGAATTAAAAAAAAGAAACTGAATATGTGGCACAAAATCAGATGATTTTACTATGTCTAAAAAAAAACACTTAACTCGAGTTCAGATATAGTATTTCCCTTGTGTGGTCTCATAAGTTCAATTTAAGAAGTAATTATCTCTCTCTTAACATCTCGAAAGGTAAAGTGCTCCATTTTCAGAAACATATTAATCCCATACCCTCCACCTACTTCATAGATTTATTTATTTATTATATATTGTATTATATTATATTATATTATATATATATATATATATATATATATATATATATATATATATATATATATATATATATATATATATATATATATATGGGGGGTATCGGTATTAAATCCCCCAAGGAAACTGTCTGATGAGCCTTGCCGGGGCAGATACCACGGTAGCAGATGGCACCTTGGCCCTGGAAACAAACATAGCGTCATGTTTTGGTCGATTCTCGACAAAATGGTGAAGGAGTAATCCTTACCGTTACTGGTTTCGTTTTGTATAACTTTTTACGACCAAGAACCGCACAGAAATTGAATTTTCTGTTTCTCTTTTATTTTTGCACAGATGTGTCGTCTTGTGCTCCAAAGTAGGTCGCATCTAAAGCGATTTAGTTGCACCATAGTACCTACAGATGGCGCCACTGGTTGCCTATTTCCCTCGTCGACTTTCAAAGTCGAATGACATGACACCTTGTTTGTTTCAGGGTTTGGGTATTTCGGTTTTAATACCGATACCCCCCAAGGAAACTGCCTGATGAGCCTTGCCGGGGCAGATACCACGGTAGCAGATGGCACCTTGGCCCTGGAAACAAACATAGCGTCATGTTTTGGTCGATTCTCGACAAAATGGTGAAGGAGTAATCCTTACTGGTTTCGTTTTGTATAACTTTTTACGACCAAGAACCGCACAGAAATTGAATTTTCTGTTTCTCTTTTATATAACAAACATAGAAAAAGACTCCAAGTCTCGGTCTCATTAAATTATAATTTTACAATTCACAACAAACATGACACGTGTTTCGCCCTTTCGAGCATCATCAGACCTACAAACAACAGAGAGAACCTTAGTAAATAAACACACTCACAAATCCTAAAACAATAACTTACAAATAGAATAAAACACACTAAAGCACAACAAAATAAACAACTACTTATACATATTTGATGGACATTAAAATGAGGTTAAGTCTCACGTGAATAAACAAAATAAAATATTAAAAAAGTATTAAAAAAGGATTCATGTCTCTAGACGGGATCGAACCCAGACCACCCGAGTGAGACGCCGAAGCAACCACCCACAGACCACTGGACTAGTCGAAGAAAAGAACCAAAAACTCTCACTCTATGAATTAGTGAATGAATGAAGGTTGCCTTGTAGGCAAGTGGTAGAGTATAAGTCTTTTGACTCCGGTGTGTTCCCAGATCTGCACAACAAATACAAATTTTTTAAATTCTCCCTCTGTTTAATTAGGTCTGCTAGATCTAAACAATGTAGAAAATTGTGCCAAAAATAAGTACATGATTCATTAACATCTGTAGTATTATTTAGACGACTAAAATCTGTTCTAGATAAGTGATACATAAGTTGAAAGACATTTTGAGAATCAAAGAACCTTTTAAAAAAATATAAACTGACAAATGATGGCTCATTCAGAGAGGCATTCAAAGCAAAAATTATTCTTAATGCCATATAATCTGCGATGTTTGCTTCAAAGTTGATTGCATTAAAGTTTGGGTGATTTGCAATTACATAATCTAATGCTGAGGGGGCCTTATTCGAAACTACTCTAATTGGTTCAACCGGGAGAATGGATTTCAGCTTGAAACTTTCCAGCAAGTCGAAAAGAACATATTTTTCTGGTGATTCAATTAAATTATTAATATTAAAATCGCCACAAATTCAAATATATTGATTCTGTGACATTACATGACATAATGTTGAATTAGATAACGTAAACCTTGAAATTGTTAGTTCTTTCACTGAACCTAGGCGCTATTTTTGATGAAAATCTAACTTTTAATCTACATATTGATAACATTGTACTTAAGGGTTTTAGACTATTTTTTATAAAGCGACATACGAAACACGTAACTGATACCAAAGCAATTGGGTGTCTCTATAACACATTGGTTCATACCGTTCTAGAATAAAAGGTACCACCGAACCAATTATGGGTTTAGTGCATTTGTTGACCGACTAGTTCATAATTACAATCGTCACTTCTCAGAATATGACATTTTCAGACTAAATACTTTGCAGCTAAAAAGGCAGTTAACCAGATTGATTTAGTGATGTTTTTGGCCCATATTGCTGTTCGTTTTTGTTTCTGTAGTTGTGTAGTTTTATTATTATTCATGTATTATGAGAAGGTTATGAGTTTATGTTTGTTTTCATTTTCGTCGTAAAAATTTTTCGCAAATTATATGTTTCTAAGCTAAATTTGTTGGTGATTTCTGTGAGATAGTTTTCTAAAGGGCTAAAGTTAGCCGTGGATTGGAGGCAACGATAGAGACTGTGAATTTTTCGGCAAAAATACGTAATGGATTGTTTACTATATTCTATTATATATAGTTGCGAAGTAAAGTTTCCAATCCAGTTTTGATGCAGGGCTTTTGTGATTGCTTCATCTTTGGACCTTATATTGTGTGTTTCGCACAGTGGCTTTAAGAAAATTCTCCAATTCTCGTTTTTAACCTCAAAATGTCTGGCACATGCTTTAAGTGCAAAGAATTGTGTATTTTTAGAGAACCAACCAAAAGCTCTAATGACATCTTCGGATTTCCCTGCGACTACTGTAAAAGGGTCATGTGCAGAAAATGCTCAGAAGTTAGCTCCACCGAGATTAGAACCTTGACCTTATCCAATCGGATATTACCCTATATATGCAAGGATTGTGTACCGAGGCTTCAGGAGATGTTTGGCCTTGCTACTCGGGTTTCCTCCCTGGAAGCTGAAGTGGCCGAAATTAAATCCAATATCCATCCAATTCTGGAACTCGTTAATGAAGTTAGGGGACTCAAAGAGGACTTAAAGGAGATGAATATCAATTTTGATTCAGCACTCAATCTTATTAAAGCTGAACTATCTTCTATTAAAAACGGCCCAAAATGTGTTGACAACCAAAACATACCAGTCGTAAACCATAACCACATGAGCTCGGAAGATGATGTAATTAATGAAATGTCAGAACGTCAAAAAAGATCATGTAATTTAATGATCTTTAACTTGCCAGAAACGAGCGAACAGGAAGATCAAGATGCAGCTGAGTCACTTATTTCTAATCTAGTAAATCATAACATACAACTAAAAAGCGTTTCTCGTATAGGAAGGGGTAATAAAAATGGCTATCGGTCATTACGAGTTGTATTACATAATGCTGATGATGTTCATAAGGTAATGAAAAATAAAAAGAACCTTGATAGATCAAAAAAGGTTTTCCTAGATAATGACCTAACTTCTCAACAACGCCAGCACCTAAACAGTCTTAAAACTGAGGTAAAGACAAGAAAGCAGAATGGGGAAAAAGATCTAATTCTAAAATATTTTAATGGCATACCCAGAATAGTGTCAAAAAACTAGCAAATTCCTTTACCAATATGCTGTTTTATTTTCAAAATGTGTATGATGTAAATCCTCATATGTCCCACTTAAAAGTATCCTTGTCTGATATATATACTGAATTATCCGGGCTGGATATGAACAAGGGTCCTGGCCCTGATGGTTTACCACCAATTTTCCTGAGACAGTGCAGTTTTCTGTTGGCTCGACCCCTTTTCATTATATTTAACTTATCCTTGGATACTGGTGTATTTCCCAGTTACTGGAAGACTAGTTTTATAACACCTATTCCTAAGACCGGAGACATTGCACAGATACAAAATTATAGACCCATTAGTATTCTGAGCACGATTCCCAAGATGTTTGAGAGGCTTGTGTGTGAGGTCTTGACATATTTTCTTCGGGGTCAGCTCATTGGCGAACAGTTTGGTTTCAGTGTGGGACGATCAACAGAGTTGAATGTTCTTTCATTCACACACACAGACTTCCTGTCCGAGACCTTGGAGGAGGGGTATCGGGTGCATGCTTTGTATACCGACTTCTCCAAGGCCTTTGATAGAGTACATCATATGATCTTAGTTCATAAACTAAAGACGGCTGGAATTACGGGCTCTCTATTGAAGTGGCTCGAATCTTATTTGACCGGTCGTACACAGGTTGTTAGAGTCCTTAGCTTCAAATCACGTGAGATACCTGTATTGTCTGGTGTTCCACAGGGTTCACATCTGGGGCCCCTGCTGTTTAACCTTTTCATAAATGATATCTCAACCTGTTTCCATCACAGCCAATTTCTACTCTTTGCTGATGACTTAAAATTCTTCCTTAGAGTGTCATCAGTGGATGATTGCCATAGGCTTCAGTCAGATTTAAATAGACTGGTCAGTTGGTGTGGTGCAAACGGTATGGACTTGAATGTTGGAAAGTGCTTTTCAATGTGTTTCAGAAGGTGTAGAGAGCCTTTAGACCACACTTACAGAATTGGCAATGTCATGCTGGAGTCTGTCTCCGAGATCAGAGACTTGGGGGTAATGCTTGATAGTGGTCTAAGCTTTGTTCCGCACATTTTAAGTATAGTGCGAAAGTCATTTCAGATGCTTGGATTTGTTAAAAGATGCTCAAAGTATTTTCAAAATATAGCTTCCATGCGACAGCTATATTGCTCACTTGTGCGTCCTCATCTTGAATACAACTCTTGTGTCTGGTCCCCTTACTATAACGAATGTATTAATAGGATTGAGGGAGTGCAACATAAATTTCTTCGATATGTAGCCTTTAAGCAGACTGGTCTACCAATCAATTACCAGGACAGGATTGACTATCATATGGAGTCAACCTTAAATTTGGACAATCTAGAAACTCGCCGCAAATTTAGAGATCTTAAAATGTTTCATAGCATTCTTCACTCTCAGAGCTCCTGTCCTAGACTTCTTAATAAGATAGGCCTCCACGTCCAACCAAGGCAAACTAGACAGGCGGTTTCCTTCCACAATTCAACACATCGCACAAACTATGGCCATAATTCTTTTCTGGCAAGATCTGTTAGATTGGCTAACCAATATTCCCATCTTATTGACTGCTTTGAGGGGCGTGCAAGCTTTGCCAGGAGCGTGAAGTCTTGTGTTGCATAAGGTTGTTTCTTATTAATGTTACCTTTGTTCTGTTAACTATTTTGCAACTTAGCTGTGTTGAGTCTTGGTTAGGGTTGGGTTACTTAATTAGTTATTAGTTATTAGTTTTAATTGTTTTTCTTGTTAATATATTTTGTTCTATTGTAATATTGGGTTATGCCCGTTGATAAATAAATAAATAAATAAATAAATAAATTATTTTATTTCAATTGAAAATATTTCTTGTTGGTAAATTTGGTTTGCTGATCTGACATACTTTTCTTAGAGTTATTGACTTTATTATTTATTTATTTGACGTTATTTGCGAATTCGTACCATTTGGAATGTTTAGCATTCTGTAGTGTACATTTCTGAAGGGCTACTTGTCCGATGCGTGCATCGGCTACATCTTTAAATTTAAATGGCCATAACTTAACAAAAAGAGTTTTGCTTTACTTCCTTTGTAAAGAGAAGTAATGTAATTAAGATTTTTTTCAGATCTTTCTGAAAATGATGCCGAAAAACATGTTTTTTCAATTCCGTCGGTCTGTCTCTTCAAGTCATAGCTAAAAAAACTACAAATACAACTGACTTCACATTTTGGTAAAAAAATAAAGGTCATAAGGGGATGATTAATTATTAACACTGATAAAATTCACAAACTCTTAATAACGCAAACATTTTTTTAACAAAATATATCTATATATTACCAACTAATCCCGAAGAATTGATTGAAATTTTTAAGGATATTAAAAATGTCAAAGCTTTTGGTTGGGACAATATTACTGTAAGAGTACTGCTAAGGCTTCCATATTATACATTAATTAAGATAGCAGAAGCTATTAATTGGTCATTCTCAAATTTGCCACAGTTGTTCCAATTTTTAAGGGGGGTGAAACTGATTCTCCGTCCAATTTTAGACCCATTTCTCTGTTATCCACCTTGTCTAAAATTATAGAGAAACTCATGAAAAAGAGGATGCTATTCTTTTTATAAAAACATAATATTCTCAACATACAACAATTTGGGTTTCAATCATCGTTGTCTACAGATAATGGTATACTGAAGTATATTGAATGACGGAGAGGTTGCTACTGCGGTATTCTGTGATGTAACTAAGGCTTTTGACTGTGTTGATCATGGAGTATTGCTCAGAAAGCTTGAAGTTTATGGATTTAGGGGGAGGGCCTATGCTTGGTTTCGTTCCTACTTGGCTGACCGGTGTCAGATTGTAAGTGTCAATAATGACCAGTCTAACAGGTTAAACATTTCTGCAGGTGTTCCGCAAGGGTCGGTTTTGGGCCCAATGCTTTTTCTATTATATGTAAATGATCTGCCATTAATCGATATCCAAGGTTCATTCACAATGTTTGCAGATGACGCAACTGTCTTATGACACCACCGTGATCCCAACCAGTTGGAGCAAATTGTTAGAAGGGATTTGGATCAAATAAAAGACTGGTGTAATTCAAATTCACTTACATTGAACATAACAAAGACAAACATTACATCTTTCAAATGCTCAATAGATGGTGTCAAAATGAATAAACAACCAATAGGTACCTTAAATGTTAACAAGTTCTTGGGTCTCTATATTGATAATAAGCTCAAATTTGAAAAACATATTTTAAATGTGAACTCCTAAATCGCAAAGGGTTGCTATGCGCTTAAAATTGTCTCGCGGGAGTTAGATATATCAGTAGCAAAGAGTGTATATCATGCCTTGGTAGAGTCCCATTTGCGCTATGGACTGTGTTTCTGGGGAAGCTGCCCTAACTATCTGCTAAACTCTACATTTGTTTTACAAAAAAGAGCTATCAGATGTATGTCTAAAGCTGGGACCCGAGATTCCTGCAGGCCTTTGTTTAAGTCCTTGAAAATATTGACCTTAGTTTCTTTATTTATTCTTGAAACGGTGTGTTTGGTTAGGGAGAGATTCAGTTCAGAAGTCCAATCTGAAACTGCATATTCCACAAGAAGTACCCATATAACTAGATTACCTATCCCTTCATCAAACTTAATAAAAAAATCCTTTATTTTCAATGGAAGAAAAATGTTTAATAAACTTCCTGCTAATTTAAGAAAAATTTCTTGTAAAAGAAAATTTAGAAAGGATGTTAAAAAACTTTTAATTGGGAAGGCCTATTATACAATTGACAAATATTTTACAGACATATTTTAACTTTACTCTCTTTTTATTTCATTAAATATTGTTTTGTCTAGCATATATATATATATATATATATATATATATATATATATATATATATATATATATATATATATATGTATATATATAAATATATATATATATATATAAATATATATGTATATAAATATATATATCTATATAAATATATATCTATATATATATATATATATATATATATATATATATATATATATATATATATATATATATATATATATATATATATATACATATATAAATATATATATATATATATATATATATATATATATATATATATATATATATATATATATATATATATATATATATATATATATATATATATATATATATATATATATATATATATATATATATATATATATATATATATATATATATATATATATATATATATATATATATATATATATATATATATATATATATATATATATATATATATATATATATATATATATATATATATATATATATATATATATATATATATATATATATATATATATATATATATATATATATATATATATATATATATATATATATATATATATATATATATATATATATATATATATATATATATATATATATATATATATATATATATATATATATATATATATATATATATATATATATATATATATATATATATATATATATATATATATATATATATATATATATATATATATATATATATATATATATATATATATATATATATATATATATATATATATATATATATATATATATATATATATATATATATATATATATATGTATATATATATATATAATATATGTATATATATATATATATATATATATATATATATATATATATATATTTATATCATGTGTTTGCTTATTTTTTAATTTGAATGTTTTTGTCTCAATTCCATTATTGTTTTTTTTATATAGCGCGTTTTTTTTATAATACATTAACTTTTAAGTTTTTTATTATAATCAAAAAATGTTTTATTATAATTTTCTAGTTTTTAGTTCAATTTTGTATATATTGTGTTCTATAAATAGGACAAGGAAGGAATACTTTTATATTTTTATTCTGATTTATCTTTGTTTGATTAGCTTTGTCAATGATTTTGTATTTAGACAATAAAGCTTTTTTTGACTTTGACTTTGTCAACAGACCATTTAAAGTGAAGTTGAATTTTAAGAAATTTAACTTTAATTTAAATTAGTTTATAGTTATTAATCAAAACAAATAATTAACACACCTACCTCATATTTAATATTAGGCCTATTGAAACTCATAATGAAACGCTTGACGTTTTTCAGGCCGAGTATATTGATGACGTCGTTCTCAACCTGTTTCGTGGCCGTCGCAGTCAGACATATGATCGGCACGTCCCTGTAATTTTTCTTTAACAGGCCGAGTTGTTTGTAGTCCGGCCTAAAGTCGTGGCCCCACTGCGACAGGCAGTGGACCTCGTCAATGACGAAACGCGCGAGTTTTCCGCGTTGATAGAGCGTGTTCAGTATGTCGATGATCTGGCGCGACGCGCTGATCTTCTCGGGCGTCAGGTAGAGTAGTTTGATGGCGGGCTCGCGCATGCTCAACTTCATGTAGATCTGATCGCTCTGCTGTTTCGAGACGTCCGAACAGAGGTGGGCCGACGCGATGTCGAGGGCGTTCAGCTTGTCGACCTGGAAGGGAAAAAAATTGGTAAATCGACCTTTACCTGGAGCTTGTCTTGTAAGGAATTCCATCATAAACAGATAAAACAGTTTGTATACACATGTATTTATTTGGCAATAAGATATTTATCTAATAATAATCTGTTTTCAAAGATAAAGTGATTAACTGTCAGGAGTAAATGTATAGGTCATTTATTTATTTTTTTATTTTATGTACTTATCATCAATTCAACTTGATTATTCAGTGTTTTTCAGATTGTCATAACTGAATAAGATATTTTTAACCCAAAAAAAACTCAATTTTCTTATGATGAAAATAATACCACACACTTTAGTACATTTGATCACTATTACTAAATAAAAATGTAAAAAAATTCAAAATGTATGTATTTCCATGTAATCTATTTATTTATTTACTTATTGCCAAGATCATATTTATAATGAAAAGAAACTTCACATATATATTTAGATATTTATATACAATATAAAAGGTCAAACATAAAACTACATTTTAACGAATGTAAAAGATAACAGGCAACGTCAAGCTATGTGAATTCTAGAAGTTTTGTATCTATACAATTAAAAATCTAATATAAATGAATAAAATATTTGCATTTTTTAAAACGACAAGATGTTTCACTATATGTTCTTCATGTCGATAGCTATGTTACTCAAGAAGTTTGTTTGTAATATTAACTTTCAATAATGGTTGCAATTTTCTGTTAAATCTCTGTAACCATAATTTGCATAAATAAAAAACATACCTAGTAGACGTTCTATTTAAAAACAAAAAATCACTTTACAGAGGTGCAAGATTGATTTTGTAATATGTCACTGTATAGGGGTGGACAAAAATTTTGTATTCCGTATACGCATTGATGCTTCATAAACTGGAAAGGCATGGTATTTTATTTCATTTTTATTATATTTCTACTTTAAATTTGACCTTTAACTACATATGACAATTCTGATACATGTGAAAATGTCTATGGAACTAAATGATTAGATTTGATTTGAATTTTAGATTTTTGCTATTTTTTAAAGTGATTTGAAAAATAGCTCCAGTTTTCAAAAAATCACATATAAGCTTAATTATCTCGAAAACTAAGCAGAAATCAACTATAGTTTAAATTGGTAACTTATATTTATTTTTGATAAGGAATCAAATAATGGACAAAAATACAGAGTGTCCCATTAAAATTTTTATAGTTTATGTCGTCCCAGCAAAATTGGGACACCCTGTATAAACGAAAAAATAATATTTTAAAACAACTTCAAATTTAAAGACACATTTGCATGAAACTTTTTTCATATCTATTACGAATATCCAGATAGAATAGTGGGTTCTTTTATGTGGAATACGGTGTATCTGAATAAATAGATAAGATCCTGTACATATTCCAACTGAGTTTCTGATCCGATTTTATTATGCCTTAACCTACAGCTAGAAGCTAGTCTTAAGTAAGTACATCTAGAAAACTCACCTGATCACTGATAAGAGCTCTTAGAGGTGAAATGACTATCGTGACTCCCGGCATTAAGATGGCGGGTAACTGGTAACATAAACTTTTGCCACCCCCTGTAGGCATCAACACGAAACAATCGTGTTGGGTAAGACTGGCATTTATTATTTCCCTCTGGTGAGGCCTAAAATTCAAGAGTTTTCGATTAATTTGATGCAAATACACAAAATGCTTTTACAATTTTCTGAATAATAAATTATTTATAAATAAATAAAGCAATAATTGTTTACCGAAAATGCCGGAGCCCAAATTTCTGATGCAATACCTCCAGCATGACCTCCGCATGTTCGTAATGGCCACGGAATTGTTCAGAATCGTCGTGCCTGTCTTTAAAACCTTGTTGGACTGGTTCATCCTCAAAAGCATTCTCTTCCCAGTCGATATTTGATATTTCATTTAGTAGATCGTCAGTGTTAGTCTCATCAGATTCTTTTACTGACTTCTCTGGAGATTCTATACACAACTAAAAAAAAATGTATTACCTTTTGAAGAATGTTTATGGGATGGTTAAATATAAAACTGTTTCTTTATTATTTTTTGAACATATTCAATAAAACTATTGTATCTTACATAAAACTTCCACTGAGACTGAAATAACATAAATTAACCAACTGATTTTAGTAAAACTTTCACAAGTTCTTTAGAAGTTTTATTGATATATTTCCACTTTGCTAAGGACAATAATTTAAAAAAATATGTATACAAACTATTGTCAACTTTGTCTAAATATATATAATTATTATTATTATTATAATCTAATATATCTAATAATAATTTTTATTTTTCAAGTAAGGTATAAACTAGCCAACCATCAACTAAGTATTATGACTTTACAAAGGCCCTTGACACCATTGACCATAATGAACTTTTACGCAAACTATCTCTTAAAACACAATGTGTTAAATTATATAAGTAAATCAATTTTTTCTAAGTGGACAAATATATTAAATTTTGAAGATTTGAATAAACTAGAGCAAACAACACTAATCTGCATAATTAGACTACTATAGCTACAACTTTAAGGGAAATATTCTTTATGAAACAACCTGAAAAGTAGACAGTCCAAAAATTAACCACTGTATGAAAAATAAAAGCCAAAATGTATACAGCAGACCAAAAGAAGATGTGCAGTAAGTTGAAAAGATGATTGAAATTTAATGATTAAAATTATATTTGTTTTAATTTAGCAGAGTTCTAAGATTACCTAAACGAAAAATAGAAAAAGATTTTCAAATTAATTCATTTGATAGATGATCAGCTATTTATGAAGTTGCAGGTGCTGGAACTGAATCTGAATGGGTTTCCTTTGCAAATTTCGAAAATATTATTTTAACCCTGAGGAACATCCTACAACACAAACACTTCATGTGAAAGAGAGCCACAAACCATCACATGCTGATGGTGTTGAAACAGACAGGACCCAATCCACTTCAGATATTAACATCAAACAGTTTCTTCTTCAACAAAGGGTGACAAATGCTATCAAAAGCTTTGGATAAATCTGTATAGATGCAGTCAGTTGATTTCCATCGGTAAGAATAGCTTCAAGGATTTTAGGTATGGTAGAGAGTAAAAATGCCACAATAGTTGGCAACATTTAATTTATCTCCAGATTTAAAAAAAGGAAAGAGATTAGAATTCTTCTATAATGAAGAGTCTGTCTCACATCGCGCTAGGTAGGCTGGAGGAATACTTACTACTACTACAGTTTTTGACATAAGACTTGAAGTGTTTAATATTTTCAGGCGTCATACTGTAAAGCAGACCTTTTATCCTTCCTGTAAAGTTTGTTTTTTTTTGTGCTATAATCTTACCTAATTCTCTATCAAACCAACGGGAATACTTCTGACCGTTCACAGTTCTCTTTGATAGATAAATATCAATACCCTCAAAAATTGCCTTCATAAAACTTCACAACCATCATGTCAATGTCCGAAAGACATGTTAGAAAAGACCAGTCAGTGTTAGTGTAAAAAGTATTTAGCTGAACAAAATTAGCCCTACCAAATGTTAGTTTGGGTGTGGATTAATCTGATCTAACTCCAGGAAAAACATAGAATCAGTTAACATTTCTGCAGCTGGTGAATGCAATTCGATAGTTATCAACACGTTATCCTCAGAAGAGAACTGAATATGGGGTAGGTTGAAGTCACCATACACATAAGCTGATATCATTCTAGAGAAGAATTAGGTGCAAAATATACACAACTAATAATCCGCCTTGTTTGGCCAATACGCAAGTGAACCCAGGCATCGTTGTAATATGTACAGGGTGATCATTTATAATGTCCCCCCCCTCTAACTTTTTTATTTGACGTTTGGTAGAAAAACGTCAAATATAAAAGTTTCACAAAAAACAATAAGCTATTTGCAGCATACATTTTTATATATACAGGGTGTTGCCGAAATCACCCACAGATAAAAGTTATATTTTTTTAAATGGAACACCCTGTATCTTATACGCTAAATTAAATCCTATGAAAGTTCTGCATATTTTTTGTATAACATGTCCTATACCCAAATACAATAGTTTTCGAAATATCTGCGATTTTATCATTCAGAAATAAAAACATTATTCTAAAGCTTATAATTTAGCTTAGGTGGCTGTGAAGTAGATCGATACCAACAAACAAAATATTTGTTTATAAGTGACAGTGACAGTTACACATTTAGCAACATTATACGTTCTTTTTATTGTAAAATGCCTTATTCGGAAAGAGAAAAACAATTAATTTTGGAAATTTTTATTACAACAAACATCCAGACTAGCGAGAAAAAAGAAAACATTGGAAATTGATGAAGGCAGTGATTTAAACATTTTACTAAAAGTGGAAGAAAAGCCCAATATTTCCATAAGAAAAATATAGGGAAGCCTGAAAGCTTCAAAAACAAAAAAACTTCTAAAACTTAATTAATAATTTAGATAATAATATAATACATTTATTCTTACAAATGGAATTGTTCAACTGGTCCCCCGTTTTCTTCAATACATTTGATGTATGTTCTTCGTAATTGATCCAAAGTGGCAGTGATAGACTGGGAATATTCTTGATTTAGAATTTGAATTTCCGTTCTAATCAAGACTTTTAGGTGTTCTCTATTTTCGATGTTATTTGCGTTCACACGATCTTTTAGAGTTCCCCATAAAAATGCATCCATTGGCGTCAAGTCAGGACTGTTAGGTGGCCAGTTTATTGTACCATTTTTTCCAATCCATTCCGTGAACTGTTGGTTTAAATAGTCTTTAACCAATACGACACAATGAGGAGGAGCACCATCTTGTTGGAAGACAAGGTTTCTCAGTTGCTCCAATGGGAGCTCATCCATGTAGTTTTCTAATTCGTTCCGGAGAAAATTCATATAACCATTACCGTTTAAAGTATCTTCGAAAAAATGAGGGCCTATTATTTTATTGTTTAAAATAGCACACCACACATTAACAGTTTGACGTCCTTGAAATTGAAATTCCCTGTAGCAATGGGGATTTACTGTGGCCCACTGTCTGCTATTTTTTCGATTTATCATTCCACTAGTAGAAAACGATGACTCGTCGGTCCAAAAAGCATTTTTTAAATAATCTTCATTTTCATTAACTTTTTCCAACATTGCATGGCAAAATTCAACCCTTTTTTCTCGATGCCTGGGCGTTAATTTTGTGGTAGGCCTAATTTTGAATGCCTTGTATCCTGCATTTTTGAGAGTGGTTTGAATCCTCCCATAAGATGTATTTTTTGGATCAATAAGCTCTTCTCTCAGGCTTCCCGATATTTTTCTTATGGAAATATTGGGATTTTCTTCCACTTTTAGTAAAATGTTTAAATCACTACCTTCATCAATTTCCATTGTTCTCTTCTTTCTCGTTAGGCTGGATGTTTGTTGAAATTTTTCATAAATTCGATGAAAGGTTTGTTTGTCCGGAATGTGCATCCGGGGGTTAATACACGTAATTCTCTTTGAGCCAATTTAGCACTCATTTTGCTTTGGAGAAAAGTTCCAAAATTAATCGTTTTTCTCTTTGAATAGGGCAAAAGAATGTATAATGTTGCTAAATGTGTAACTGTCACTGTCAGTTATAAACAAACATTTTGTTTGTTGGTATCGATCTACTTCACAGCCACCTAAGCTAAATTATAAGCTTTAGAATAAATAGCAGATATTTCGAAAACTATTGTATTTGGGTATAGGACATGTTATACAAAAAATATGCAGAATTTTCATAGGATTTAATTTAGCGTATAATATACAGGGTGTTCCATTTAAAAAAATATAACTTTAATCTGTGGGTGATGTCGGCAACACCCTGTATATATAAAAATGTATGCTGCAAATAGCTTATTGTTTTTTGTGAAACTTTTATACTTGACGTTTTTCTACCAATTGTCAAATAAAAAAGTTAGAGAGGGGGGGACATTATAAATGATCACCGCGTACATAATGGTGTGCAAATGAGAGCAGCCTGAAGAGTGTTGGGGGTTGCGAGTTAAATACCCTCACTTAAGTTCGTCATAATTTCTGTCTTTATGAAAAAACTATATTGTGCATCAACTATCTCTGATTCAGAAAAGTTACTATTAATACTATTTAGCAACAAATATTTTTAAAAAAATATAAATATCTATGAAAATTTAAAAGTCCCTTTATTTATTGTAATATACTGGTTATTGAGGTAATAGTACAAATAAAACAAATCTCAAATTACCTTAGTTGTCGAGACATTATCTGTGGTTCCATTTGGAATGCTATCATTAAACTGATCAACCCAGCCTCCATATTTCCTTTCAAATTCCTCATCATCCATATAATCGGCATCAGTGATATCCAAAGATTGAGTACCTTCAAAAACTTCTTTATTGCCATTTGCGTTATTTTCTAATTTGGATTTTGATGTTTTACCATCTAATAAACTGTCCTTTATTTCCTGTTTGCTTTCAAGATAAGCATCTTTTTCTGGTTTATTATTTACACCATCTATACTAGATTTATTACACTGACCATAATTTGACAGTTCTTTGTTCAAACTTTGATGCTCCCCTAAAATGTCATTCAAGTCAAATCCATCCTTTTGTTGTTCCACACTTGAACTTGTTGATGATGAACTTATTAAAGGTTTTTTCTTGAAAACAAACTTTTTGGGTTTTATGACAGGTGAACCACTGGAATCGTTGCTCGAATTACTCACTTTATTTGGCCCTTTACTTTGCAATTTACTTTTCTGAGTTTCAATTCTATTAGTACTGGCTAAATTTGAATCTACCTTTTTTGACTGCAAAAGTTTTTTGAATGGTGTCAAACCAGAACCTTTTGGACTATCATGCTTGCTTTCTGTACTGAAATATTTACTGAGACTAAAAGTACCTCTAGACGAGACTAAGGACTTACCAGAAAGCAAACTTGGGCTACCCTCCAAGCTTTTTAGCTCAGAGGTGGTTTTCTTTAGACTGAGAGAGAGTTTTGGTGTTTCTTTCACTGCACTACTGTTCAAAATTGGTTTCGAAGGAGATGACACACTAACAGGGCTATCTTCAATAACAATGGGACTAGGAATATTTTTCTTTAAGCTCAGTGATAGTTTAGGTGCCACTTTAAGTGGACTGCTTCTATAAGACGCATCTATTGAAGCAGATGTATTACTGAACCCCGTCGTTGGCGTGCTTTTGTACAAACTGTCCAAAATATTGTCTGTTTTAATAGGACTGAAAGCACTGCCAAGATGTGGGACAGTATGAACTTCACCTTTCTTTTTGAAACTAAACTTTTTACTAGAATTCGACAATGAATCGGTGAGGCTTTTAGATACTACATTTTCCATCTTATCCTTTGATCCAGATAGGGTTAGACAAACCTCATCTTTTCGTTTAAACGTAAATTTTTTGCCCAGACTGTGCTGTAAACTATTCTGCTGTTTGGTATAAATATTTACATTTTCATAAAGCTGAATGGGATCAGATCTCTCTGTTTTATTTTTTAAAAGCAACTGTTCAGAACAATTACTTGAACTTACAGCACTCGTTTTATCTGATTTCTGTTCCACAGCTTTCAAGGAGGGAACAGACTCCTCAGGTGACTTATCGGGGGCCTTCTCTTTGCCCAGACTGTGCTGTAAACTATTCTGCTGTTTGGTACGAACATTTACATTTTCATAAAGCTGAAAGGGATCAGATATCCCTGTTTTCTTTTCAAAAAGTAACTGTTCAGAACAATTACTTGAACTTACGGCACTCGTTTTATGTGATTTCTGTTCCGCAACTTTCAAGGAGGGAACAGACTTCTCAGGCGACTTATCGGGGGCCTTCGATTTCTTGAAATGGAATTTTTTAATTTTGGTAAAGTCTTTATTTCTGAAATGTTCGAAGAAGTCATCATCTTCCATAACCTCGACGATGCCACACAACGCACACGTACAATTTAATCTCAATTGTTCGCTTCTTCACACACGCACTAAATTGTATTTTTCAGACCACATAATTACATTTTGGGTTAAAAAATGATAAAAAAAAAGCTTAACACGAACAAATGAACACTCTCCGGCGGCCATATTTGACACATTGACAGATGACAGTGGCTTTTTATGGGGGGTTTGTCTAGAAAGACAACATTGTACAAAACTAATCGTGAAAATGTACAATGATTACCTTATAGCGCAGAGATTCTCAAATTGTAGTACTCGTATCACTGGTAGTACGCAGATTCCTAAAGATACGGCAACAGATAACAAAAATTTTTAATAGTTCACATGAGTTACATGCGAAAAAAAACTCAAATTCGTATTAAATCAAATTTGTCATCCGATAAATCACAATTAATGTTTATAAAACACTTCATGGATGTAAATTTTTTTGGAGATACTCCTCTTTTGACCGCCCAAAAAAAAATTGCTGACCTAGTTTAATATTAGTATCGCTTTCCTGTTTTGTTTTATAAATTTTATATCCCCGCAGCAGAGTTGATTCACGGGCACAAAACGATTTAATTGCTTCATTTGATTTAGTATCATAAAACCTTGTAATTCAGTAATTAAAATAAATCAGTACTTTCATTATAGGTTATTTCTTCTTTGGTTTTGCCAATTGTTTACTCCAAAAAAACAGATTGAGCTTGTAAATTATGTTAATTCGAGATTTTACAGACTGGGAAAATTCTAATATTTTTTTAAATGAATCTATAGTTATTTTCTTGGTTTATGACTGACAACCCAAATAGTTTAGAAAGGTATAAATTTATTTAATTATTTCTAAATTGATTTACTATTGGCGCTTCTATAGGCAAACAGTAATTTGTATTTGCTGCAATTAGAAAATATATGGATTATAAAAAACACGAATTTCTTTAATGTTGGCCATCGATCTCAAAGCCCTGAATTTGTATTTTTACCTTGCCATGTTTTACCTTCTAACTGTATATTCCATATTTAACCAACTTTCGTTCAAGTAATAAATATTTAGATTGTGAACGTAATAACTTCATTTATAGGCATAGCACGTTTACCTCGACCTTTATTAATTCCTATCAAAGACAAAATCAGAAACGCTTTTTAAAAGAAAAACTGGTTCACTCCTTACTAGAAAATAAACTAACCATCAATATATTTTTCCTAATCACAAAATACGTACGTATATATATATATATATATATATATATATATATATATATATATATATATATATATATATATATATATATATATATATCGAATAGAAAACAAAAAAAAATTGCATAAAAATTGTAAGTAAAAGGTAGCGGTACATTATACATGGTTGCGTCCAGTCACAGCAGCTTAAGGATATTAAACGGAAGTGTCAGTCAGTACTTTCAGGCTAAGTTAGGTTTAATATATTGTCATTCATTTATGAATCCATATAAGTATTAAAAAGGTCATTAAAATCCTTTGAATTACTTTTTAAATCATTTTATTTTTTTTACAAGTTTAAACGTACATATGCTACATTGTAACAGGACTTCTAAACGTTAACCATATATGGAAACGACGTACGATTTAAAGTCATTAACTATCAGCTAACATATAAGCATATCGACCTTGAATCAATTTAAACACAGAATATGTTAAACGTCAGTACAACATTAGCCTCGCGGCAACCCTAGAAGTTCCACTTCTTTCTTGGGATCGGGGCGCGTGTACAAGGCGTTTGCGCGTAAACACTGCTTCCTGCTGTGACGCCTGAAAACCCATTCGAAGGTATCTTGATCGTGAGAAAGAGTGCGTGCGAACGTGAATTCCGACCGTACCCGATGAAACGGTTAACACTTGCGATTTTCGTTGAGGCGCCGCTCGGCGTACGTATTATTACAGCTGATTTGAGGTTTAACGGAACTTCAACTGACTGGCACAGAGATGATTGTTTTATTTATGGAATGTGTTTGTTTATTGTTGAGTCTGAAATTCAGATCAGTTTGCTTTTTGGTGTTAGGCAACGTCAATGTATATGTGACTGAAAAATATTGGATTTTACGTACATTAAATTTTAGGAAGGATTGTTAAACATTCGTGACATTATAAAAAATCGTGTCGGCATTCACGTGTATAATTCTGTTTTAATCAAGCACCTGCGGAAGACTCCATATTAGGGTCATAATCATCAACATTTATCAAAGTAGTTCATTGGTGGACATGACACTTCCAAAGTCCAAGTCTTTATTCCGAACCCGTACATTCACAGTTAGATCTTCCCCTTTATATATTATATCCAAACTAGGTCGCCATTCTAAAATCTTTTTAGTCCATCTCCAGTCAGGTAAATAGCTCGCTTTATATGAGCCAAGTTCTTGACTAAGAAATTGTGAAATTTCTTGTGCCTTTGCAAGGTTGCCAACAAAATAAAATTGTCTAACGAGTTTTTCTCTTTACGATTAGGCGGTCCAACAAAACAGGTGATTGCTGTCAATATGGCTGCCGTAGGACAAACATTGTTTTCGTCTGTGATAAGTGAAAAGCCAATTTTAAGGATTTCTATATATAGATTTAGACAGGACCATTTTTATAACTTCTTTAATTTTATAATTAAAAATTAGATCCTTTTGTAATGTGGATCCAAAACAGTTTCCCCCGGTGACAAATATGAATATTGTTAGTTACCTAGTTCAATTTAAATTACGTATATCCAAAATAAACTTAGTTCAATCTGTGTGTTTAATATTTTGTACTGCACCCAGTACAACTATTTTTTTATAAATAAAAGATATATATTAAACAAACGTGTTAAATAAATTGTCATGCATGTCAGAGCGAAAAAGTATACAGGGTGTTAGGGGTTTGACTATAAATATTTAAATATTGGATAGTATAAACGATTTTGAACAAAATATTCTAATAAACCACCGATAAATTCGAATGTTTATTTAATTTTGGAGAAGATTTCAACTAATTCCAAGACAACATGGCAATATTGCTAGTTGCTTGGACATCAAGGTGATGACAATCTCATCACCTGTGTTTTGTCAACAAAGAAGTATAAAAAACCTGTACGTTTGAAAACTATTCAATTATTTTATTTTGTTTACACAGGGTAACAAAATGAAAACAAAAATTTGGTGCCGGAAATCTAACATCTGATTTTAGATGTTTTTTATGTGCTGATTCCAAAAATGCCACCAGATTTTTTCTATCAGCTCTAGTTTTTGAGATACAGGTTACAGGTTAATTGATATTTTTTTCTGATAAAGGACAACAAATAAAGAGGTAAATATGTACTTAATCGTCAAAATAGAAATTTCCCAGAATCTAATTAACCAAATGGATACCTGGAATTGTCCCTGACCCAATGTTCCTATACTAGGAACTACTCAATACACTGCTCTTAATTATTTTTATACCTGTAATTGCCTATGACCCGATCCTTCTATACCTGCTTGGCTGTACTCGATTTAGTATATTACTGAGTTTTCCCAAGTCAAGTTGTGCTATCATTTTGTGTAAATTTTGGTCGTTTTGTAGTATCAAGACACTAGACTGGAACAATGGCATCCACAAGCAGACGTACATATGTAAATCATCCCGATGTTTTTTGTTATGTGTGTGGTGAATACACTTTGAAAGAGAGCAGAAAAACGATTTCTGACTTTGTGAAAAGAGCTTATCTTGCCTATTTGGCGTTCATTTAAGAGATCAAGATAAATCTTGGGCCCCACATTTCATATGTAAAACAAGTGTTGAACATTTGCGACAGTAGACAACTGGAAAGAGGAAGTGCCTAAAGTTTGGTGTACCAATGGTTTGGAGAGAACCGCGAAACCATCTGCTACTTTTATCTCGTTAATATTAAAGGCATAAATAGAAACAAAAGACACAAATGGACATATCCTGATCTAGATTCTGCAAGAAGACCTGTGGCGCATTCGGAAGAAATACCCGTTCCATCATTCCGCAGTCTACCCGAACTGACAGAAGATGATACAGAAACATCACCGTCTGACGAAGTTCAAAGAATTCAATCAGAAAACGACAGCGAATTTGAAGCAGATTTACCTTGTCCAGGTACTAATATTACATTTTATCGTAAAAGAGATAAGGATCTGCTGCCTTTTTTCGCTCAGAAAAATGACTTGGTATTCTGTAACAATATAAAAGGGCTCTTAGTGTGTTCTTTTACATAACGGTAACAAATATGGCTCAAATCCTATTGGTCATTCTACTACCATGAAGGAAGAATATGAAACAATTGCATTAGTTTTGAGAAAAATTAAATACGAAGAACATCAGTGGGCAATTTGTGTTGATTTAAAAATGGTTAACTTCCTCCTTGGACAGCAGAGTGGTTATACAAAATATCCTTGTTTTTTGTGCCTTTGGGACAGCAGAGAGAGAGAGAGAGAGAGAGAGAGAGAGAGAAATGAGCACTGGGTTAACAAAAATTGGCCTTCAAGAGATGTCATGATTCAAGGAAAACAAAACGTGATCAACGAACCTTTGGTTTCAAGAGAAAAAATCTTACTTCCGCCCAAGCAATTGCCGAAGCAATTTGTAAAGGCTTTAAATCGAGACGGAAATTGTTTTGGGTATTTGTCACGTAAATTTCCTGGCATTAGCACGGAAAAACTAAAAGCTGGTATATTTGATGGTCCTCAAATAAGGAAACTGGTTAAAGATCCACAATTCACCACATCAATGAACGAGACTGAATCTAACGCTTGGTGTTCATTTGTTCAGTAGTACAAAATTTTCTTGGCAATCATAAAGCAGAGAATTATGTAGAATTGAGTGGAAACTATGCTTTCAAATTTTAATA
This sequence comes from Kuschelorhynchus macadamiae, assembly GCA_030620095.1. Lineage (NCBI taxonomy): Eukaryota > Metazoa > Arthropoda > Insecta > Coleoptera > Curculionidae > Kuschelorhynchus > Kuschelorhynchus macadamiae. The sequence continues at coordinate 72,026 of JAUTXW010004236.1, forward strand.
TTCTCGGCTGTAACAACATCGTTTTCCAGAAAACTTAGGTGATTGTAGTGAAGAACAGTGGGAAAGATTCCATCAGGATATTAAAAGCTATGGAAGATCGTAATCAAGGACGATGGGATAGCCACATGATGGCGGACTACTGCCTGGAGCCTTCAGCGGAGCTGCCCTAGTAAACTCCATTCTAGAAAAACGTCTAAAGAAAATTTTATGTGATTAGTGACTAATGTAATTATGTAAATTAAGTTTTGCAATAAAGACTTAAATCCACGTGTCTTTGTTTTTTAACTGGCAATAGTAATATTATATATTATAACAGTTATAATGTAAAATATATACTATTTTTTTTTAACTAGATCTGATAGACAAATCTTTTTTACATTCTGCATCCGAAAAATTACCCAGGAACAGTTAAAAAATCGCAGGCACCAAAATGTGAGTTGGCCTGTGTTATATTTTTGGAATGTATGAACTAATTTTGTAATAAATTGTGGTTTGTTAGCATAATATCGACGTGTACAAAAAACTAGTAAAAACCTGTTATTAAAACTTGTTAGAATATTTATTTGTATAGTTTTTGACTGGACGGATCCG